>JAQQSW010008596.1:0-13431 GCA_028646575.1 Pseudocheirus occidentalis
GGTGTTGGAGGAGGGCATAAAAGGGAACAGATTGTGGGAGGGGTCTTACAGTAGGATCATTGTTCTGGGCTGGGGCGTAGGGACAAAAAGGGGAGAAAATTTGTAACTCAAAACCTTGTGGAAATGAATGATATAACCAAGAAAATAAATTAAAATTTAAAAAAAAAGAAAACGGCATGAAAATACATTGAAGAGAACTCCTTAAAAAGCAGAATTGACCATATGTAAAAAGAGGCACAAAAACTCACTGAAGAAGATAATTCCTTGAAAATTAGAATTGGGTAAGTGGAAGGTAATGAATGATTTCATGAAACAAGAAACAATAAAACAAAGTCAAAAGAATGAAAAAAATAGAAGAAAATGTGACATACCTCATGAGAAAAAACAATTGAACTGGAACAGAGATTGAAGAGACATGAATTGAGAATTATTGTTCTACCTGGAAGCCATTGTTTAAAAAAATAGCTTACACATATTTCAAGAAATCATCCAGAAAAACTGCCCTGTTCAGGGTGAAAGGAAGTAAAAGAAGGGAGGGCAGATTAAGGGAGGCAGTGGTTAGAAGAAAAACGGACTTTTGAGGAGAAACATGGTAAAAAGAGAGACATATAATCAGATAAAAAAAACAGGATGGAGGGAAATACACAGTTAGTAATCATAACCATGAATGTGAATGGGAAGACCTTACCTATAAAACAGAAGTGGGTAGCAGAATGGATTAGAAACCAGAATCCAACAAGATGTCATTTACAAAAAAAAATACACACACTCAAAACAGAAAGACACAGAGAGTAAAAATAAGAGACTAGAGGAGAATCTATTGTGCTTTTGCTGGCGTTAAAAAAAAGAAGCAGAAGTAGCAATCATGATTTCAGACAAAGCAAAAGCAAAAAATAGACTTAAAATTAACAGAAATAATCATGTAAACCACATTTTGCTAAAAGGTAAAATAGACAATGAAGTAATATCAGTACTAAAGATATATGCACCAAATTGCATACCATCCAAATTCTTAAAGGAAAAGTTAAATGAATTACATGAGGAAATAGATAGCAAAACTATACTAGTGGGGGACTTCAACTTAACTCTCTCAGAACTAGATAAATCTAACTACAAAATAAATGACAAAGAAGTTAAGGAGATGAATAGAATTGTATAAAAGTCGGGTATGATAGACCTCTGGAGAAAACTGAATGGGAATAGAAAGAAATATACCTTTTTCTCACTCACAGATGGCTCTTTCACAAAAAATGACCATGTATTTGAGCACAAAACCTCACAATCAAATGCAGAAAAGCAGAAATATTAAATATATCCTTCTCAGACCCTAAAGTAATAAAAAAATTATATTCAATAAATGTCCAAGGAAACATAGATTAAAATTAATTGGAAACTGAGTAATATAATCCTAAAGAATGAGTGATCAAAGAACAAATCCTAGAAACAATCAATAATTTTATTAAAGATAATAACAATAATAAGACAACACAACAAAATTTGTGGGATTCTGTGAAAGCAGTAATTAAGGGGGAAAAAAATTATACTTTTCAATGCTTGCAACAGTAAAATAGAGAAAGAGGAGATCAACAAATTGGGCATGCAATTTTAAAAGAAAACTAGAAAAAGAACAGACTATAAATCTCCAACTAAACACCAAAATGAAAATCCTGAAAATCAAAGGAGAGGTTAATAAAATTGAAAGCAGACCAAAAAAACCTTTGAACTAATACATGAAACTAGAAATTGGTTTTATGAAAAAGACAACAAAATAGATAAACCAATGATTTTTTTAATTAAAAAGAAGAAAACCAAATTACCAGTACCAAAAATGAAAAGGTGAATTCACTAACAATAAAGATGAAATTAAAGCAAATGTTAGGAGCTATTTTGCCCAATTATTTAGCCATAAATCTGACAAGTCATTCACCAACTGATAAATGGTCAAAGGATATGAACAGGCAATTTTCAGACAAAGAAATCAGAGCTATCTATAGTCATATAAAAATGCTGTAAATCACTATTGATTTTAGACATGAAAATTAAATTCTGAGGTACCAACTCATACCCATCATATTGGCTAATATGACAGACAAGGAAAATGATAAATGTTGGAGGGGGTATGGGAAAATTGGAACACTAATGCACTGTTGGTAGAATTGTGAACTGATCTAACTTCTCTAGAGAGCAATTTGAAAATATGCCCAAAGGACTATAAACCTGTGCATACTCTTTGATCCATCAATGCCACTGCTAGGCCTATATCCCAAAGAGATCAAATATACAGGAGAAGGATCTATTTGTACAAAAATATTTATAGCAGCTCCTTTTGTACTGGCAAAGAATTGGAAATTGAGGAGATGTTCATCAATTAGGGAATGACTGAACAAGTTGTGGTATGTGATTGTAATGGAATACAGTTATTCCTTCTACATTGTGGGGGTTAGGGATGTGGCAACCCCACAATTTGGAAAAGCTGCATAAAATTTTTTGGTCCTCCTTTTGTACCAGAGAAGAAATGTGAATTTTTTTTCTTTTTCTTTTAGGAGGTCTTTACAGTACCTTACTGTAAAATGTGGGTTGATATAATACAATACTATATTTTTATGCATTTATGAATTTCTAAACTTTTTTTGTGTTGTGCTGGTCTTCATGTGATATCTGTGGCTTTTGCAGACTCCCAAAGAATTCCTATTTAATTTCGTATGCTGACCCACAGATCAGCATATACTGAAACCATGACAGGGAAAGCCTTAGTAAGGAAGGAATAACTGTACTATTGTGCTTATAAGAAATGATGAACAGGATGGTTTCAGAAAAACCTGGGAAGTCTTGTATTCACTAATGCAAAGCAAAGTCAGTAGAGCCAAGAGAACATTGTACACAATTGCAGCAATATTCTGTGATGATCAGCTGTGAATGCCTTAACTTAACTGGTCAATACAATGATCCAAAACAATTCTGAAGGACTTACAAGGGAAAATGCAATCCACCTCCAGAGAGAGAACTGATGAAGTCTGAGTGCTGATTTAAGCACATTTTTTTTAATTTTAGTTTTCTCACTTTTTGTTGTAAAATGGCTAATATGAAAATGTTTCCATGATTTCATATACAAAAAATGCTGTCACATTTCTTGCTTTCTCAATGGGTGGGGGAAGAAAGGGAGGGAGGGAAGGAATTTGGAACCCAAAAATTTTTAGAGAACCATTAAAAAGATTAATTAAGCAATTTGGAAAATAAAATAAAAATAAATCTCAATAAAAACATATTTTAAATTTGTTTTAAAATTTTTAGTAGATGCTACCATGCTCATAATCTCCAAATTGCACATAATAAAAAGCTACCAAATGTTAGAAGCCCAGTGGAAAAAATAAAAACCACATGGGAACAAAGTGAAATATATGACATTTCATCATTCCATCTGATATTTAAGTTGTCAGAAAAATACTATCAGGATACAGAAAACAAACTTACATCTCAAAGCTTTTCTTCATTTTCAGAAAACGGTTATTTTATCTGCCTATGCTATAATCCACAGAAAGTCAACTATTAAAGAATGATGGCAGGGTAGTAACTTGTCTTGAGACAATTATTCCTGATTTCATCAAAAAGCTAAGAAGGAAATAATAATAATCACAACAACTCCAATTTGTATGGCACTTTAAGAGTGCCATATTATTATACAGAGGTTTATATACATTACTTTAATTTGGTCTTCAAGACAATCCTGAAAGATAGGTGCTCTTGCTGACTCCATTTTACAGACGAAGAAACTGAGATTTTAAGAAGATAAGTGACTTGTCTAAGGTCTCCCAGCTGGTAAGTACAGTTCTTGTTGACTCTAAATCTAACATCCTAACCACTACATTTCTTCATGGAATGTAAGCATTTATTTGGTGGTTTTATCACATGTATGAGAGTAGTGAAACTACAGACTTTTAGCCACTAAATAAAGAGAATTTATAGTCTAATCACTATGAAATTTGTACTTGTGCCTACATGGACAGTTTTTATTTGGTCTAGACTTGTGATTTCAGTGGCTAGGGGAATTCCTAGCAAGGAAACTCCATATATAAATATTTAAATTTAAACAAAAGTTATTTTTAAAGTCTAGAGGAACACAAAGGGGGGGGAGAGAGAGATAAGACCATAACCATCTTCCTGTATCCTCAGTTGCTCATTCTTCTGTTTGGTATTTACAACATGGCCCCAACCTATCTTTCCATACTTTAGATTGCTACCTTTTCCATACTCTCCTATCCAGTCAAACTGGCTTTCTAGCTCTTAAGTAAATCCAACCCTCCATCTTCCCTCTCTCTACCTTTGTACTGGCTGTTCCTCATGGCTGGAACCACTACCTCTCTGCCCCTCTTAGAATTTTGCCCAAGATTTTTCCCAAATTATATTAGCAAAATCTATATGAAGCCTTTCTTGTCCCAATGCCAAATCCTAGTCCCCTCCCTCCCAAAATGATATGGAATTTCTTTTGTATATGCTTTTTAATATGCATGTTGTCTCCTACAATAAAACACAAGATCCTTGGAAACCAAGACTTTTTCATTATTGCCCACTTCCCTAGTGCCTAGCACAGTGCTACGTGCATATTAGGTGCTTAATACATTACTATTGATTGACTGATTTTGCAATAAATCATTGCCAACCTAAGCCAAAAGGTTATTGTTGTTATTTTAATCAAGGGATGTTTGCCCCTATCAAGTCCTACAATTCTTTTTTTTTTTTTTTGCTTTTTGGAGGGCAATTGGGGTTAAGTAACTTGCCCAAGGTCACACGGCTAGTTTTTGTGTTAAGTGTCTGAGGCCGCATTTGAACTCAGGTCCTCCTGACTCCAGGGCCGGTGCTCTATTCACTACGCCACCTAGCCGCCCCAAGCTGTTCAATTCTTAGGCAATTGTAAGTCAAAGCTATAGTCTTCTCTCCTTGCTCCCCACCTCCCCGAAACAAAATTATGCTATAACGGTTGACATGGATCAGTTGAAACAATAGAACTTTTCTCTTAGCAGGATCAGGAGAGTTAAGTTTTTTTCTAGTCTCATATAAAGATACTGAGTGTTTGGAGAAGAACAGCAGCTCAGGCTATGTTTTCAAAGTGTTAAGCTACCTTTCCCTTGGGGACTATATATTCAGTTTCTATCCATCCACCTGCTAAGAAAGAATTTCTAAACATCTTCTTTTTATTCCTCCTCAGTTGCCTAGGAGGAAAAGAAATGTTCAGGAAACAATGCAATATTGATAAAGTATATTGTAGTCAAGTTCAGATGACTGCAACTAAGACCAGCACATTCAAGGTAGTATTTCTTAGTGAAAATGGTGTTTTAGTGGAACACACAAACACACACACACACACACACACACACACACACACACACACCACTCTGTATTCCCAGTTAGCTATCTCAAGTTCTAGTTATTTTGCAGGTCTAATTCCCATCCAAACCAAAGCTCATGTGTCCCCAGTTATATGGTTTACTAATCAAGTGCATGATACACTTAGTTAATAACAAAGGGATTTTAAATAGCAATGAAAATAAATAACTATAGAATTCTCTCCCAGTACACTGAACTGGCTGCCCCTAAAATTCATATACCATTAACAGAAATAAGGGATATCTATTAGAAATTATGCAAAAGGCACCCACATGTGAGCCTTCCACACATGAGGGAATGCATACACAGGGAACACATAAGACTGAGCCACATGCAAGGCCAATAAATTTCTATTTGCAGCCCTGTAAAACCACCAGCATTTTCTGCTAATGCCATTGGACTCCCCTCTACCACAAATTTGAATATAGATTAGTCCAAAGTTTGCCTTCATATTTTGTCGTTAATCAACAGTATTTCTTTCTCACTCTTTTTCCCCAAGATGTGGCATAGTGAATAACAGTCAGGAAGACCTGGCCTATAATCTTTCCCTCAACACTTAATGACTGTGTGATCACAGGAATGCATCCATTCAATAATCAAAGAACCATCTCAGCAGAAAGCCCTTCCTCTTAGGGAATGGGAAGAGAACTAAGGTTCGACTCTGTGCCCTCAACGTGGCAGGGAGGGGAACTGGCTTAGGGTCCTAGGATCATACTTTGGAACTAAAAAGGATCTTGTTAAGTCATCTAATAGAAAGCCTTCATCTCATAGATAATGAAACCAAGGCCCAGAGAGGGGAGGTGACTTGTCCACCATCACTCTGTCACATATTACCAGAGCCATAATTCAAAACCAAACTATTTTATTCTAAATTCAGAAGTAAGTTCTTTGAAGGCAGATACTGTCTTTTGATTTTTCCTTTGCACCCTCTGTTTTTAACCCAGCAAGTGGCCCCTAGTGTGCACTTAATAAATGGCTATTGATTGACTGTGGATTGATTGTAAACCAAGTACCAAGGACAGCACCTGGAAATAGTAAGTGCTTAATATTTATCAAATTCACTTTTGTACCTTCCTCCCGATCCCCCCAATCACCCAATCAAAAAAAAATGACTATCCTTTCCATGAATGATTGACATCACCCTTTTCCAGCAACAAAACCCTACTGGAACCACCCCCCCCAAACCAAAACCACATGTATTTAGCTAATATTATTCTTATCCTGCTCCTAGTCTTTGACTACTGACAGCAAAATGAAAATATATAAGGATTTTCCAGCTGCATTTGAGGGAACCTGAAAAGAGAAGTGCTAAAAATGAATAATGAAGAGGCTAGCCTCTGATGGGCCCTCCGGGGCCCTTGCCTCTAGAGCAATTCTGCCCCCCACTTCCAAGGCACACCTCCCTGGGCCTTAGTGCCAGAAGGAGACAAGATGAATAGGCTGGGTTTATCCTCTCTTTATGGCCTGTTTGTCTCTTTCCTCTCCCTCTTGGCCCCCATAGACTCAGCCTAGGCAGCATAGAAGCTGGAGAGGATGAGAATTCCCCCTCAGCGGCAGACCCATAAACCATAGATTACACCCTGTAACAGTGGCACTTGCTTTGTTAATAGGCATAATTGGAGAGATAATAAAATGCAAATTAGCGGAAGGGAGGGGGACCACTGTCCTTGGTCATTAGCAGCCACCCCCACCCTCCAAACACAGGGACAAGATGGTGACTTGAAAACATTAAAAAAAAAAAAAAAGCGAGGAGAAAATTGCCATTTATGATTACCCCGAGCCGAGCCAGTCTTGGAGCAATAAAAATAAAATTAGAAGAATTCTCTTCAGAGGCAAGGAAGAGCCAAACATGCCATTATGTTTTATTAAGTCTGAGCCACTAATGCGCTGAAGTCCATGCTACTTGCATGCACGCGGCGGCCTGAGAGGTAGGCAGCGAGGTCGGCCCCTGACAGGAGCCAGCAGGGCAGCAATTATGTGAGCTGGAGGAAGCCTACGATTCCCCGAGGCTGCATTTTTTTTTCTGACCTGAGGAGAACACTCTCAGGCCACAGAAAGTGCCCCAGGACTCTCCTAGTATGGGGGGGGGGGGGGAAAGGGGGAGGAAGATTTGGTTGTTGGCTTTTTTGTTCTTTTTCCAGCATGCCTTGATGAGATCTGGGAGAAAGGGGGCAAGAAATCCAGAAAAAGCCAGTCCCTGGGAAGAAAAACACTGGGGCCCCTGGTAGACTTCAACCTCCCTGCTCCCATTCCCCCACGCAGAGATAGAATCGGAACTCTGGGTATGGGAATTGAATTTGATCATTACTGGAATCCAGTTTTCCTCCCGACATGAAGGAAGGCGAAGGAGAATCATAAGGGGTGCAGTAATCCCAAAGTGATCCAAGCTTGGTGTCATTATTAGGGACAACTTCATTAACCAGCCCGAACAAAATTAAAAAAAAAAAATACAAGCATTCCTTCAGAGACATTACCTGGAAGTAGAGGAGAGCTAATGGGAGATTATGCTCATGTATTTTCTTCCAATCAAATGGAGGCTGAGATGATTCTAGACAGGAGCATCTCCAGGCCATGAGATGAGAAAGTTGACAAACCCATGGAAAGAAACTTCATTCTTCCTATACTTGAATGTCCTCTGAAAGAATCACCCAATTGATCATCAAGCATTTATAAGTATCTACCATGTGCCAGGTCCTATGCTAAACACTGGAAATACCAAGACAACACTGAGATAGTCCTTGCCCTCAAGAAGCTTATTTTCTTTCTAAAGAAATAAATCATTCCAGATTGGACCAAAAAAAGGAGTAAAGTTTGGATCCTAAAGTACAAGGAGTCAATCTCTGAAGGATCTACTCAACACACCCTTTGTTTTTATTCGGTCATTTCAATTGGGTTCAATTCTTCATGACCCCATCTGGGGTTTTTTTGGCAAAGATACGGGAGTGGTTCACCTCATACACACACATACATATATACATACATATGTATGTATGTATGTATGTATGTGTATACTGACATACACATCAGCATATATACATTGCACCCATGCATGTGCACATATACACATTTACATATGTAATATACACATGCATGCACAAATACATACACATGGTGCATAAACCACATATACATGTAAATAGGTACATGCATACATGTGCATATCCTTGACCATCATGGAGGTGGTGCCTGTCTGTAGTCCTTGCTACTGCTGGTTGGGCTGAGGTTGATAAATCATTTGAGCTCCAGAGTTCTGAGCTATATTAGGGTTAAAGGTGATGATGTTTGCATTGAACAGTGGCACCAATATCATGAGCTATGGTAGACTGACTACCGGCCTGCCTAAGAAAAGGCAAAGTGGCCCTGATCACAAAAATGTCCATATTTTTTTATGATCATAGGATTTAGAGCTGGATAGTAAATTTAGAGCTGGCATAGAGCGCTGACATCAGGTCCAGCCCCCTAATTATGCACATGAGGCTACCATTACCATACCCTTGCCACAAGGGTAAGTGACTTTCCCAGGATCACACCGCAGGTAACTGTCTGAAGCAGCATTTGAACACAGACCCTTTTGATGTGAAGTCCCTAATATACCACAATATGCTGTCTCTACCCCCTTCATTTTACAGAAGGGAAACTGGGGCCCACAGTGGCTAACTGACTTTTGCCAGGTTGCACAGGTCCTATGCTAAGCCACCAGGGCATGCTTAAAAAAAAACTGAGATAGCTCTTGACCTCAAGAAGCGGCAGAGCCAGGGTTCAAACACCCATCTCTGGATCCTCTGCCCAACCCTCCATCCACTGCCCCACTGGGGATGCCCTCATTCTTATAATATCATTGCTCATAATATCGTGAAGTTTATTTTTGCTCTGGGCATGAATCCTTTACTTAGGAGATTTAATAAAAATAGATACTTAAATAAATCAGATCAGACATCCTCTTAACGCAACTTCTAGAGGGAATAAAATACAGCTCAGAACCCCAGATAAATGTTCTCACTCTGGACAGGGCCAGAAAGCTCCAGATGAGCTATGTTAATGAGCATAAGCCAGGCTACTGGGAAATTAGAATTTCAAATGAAAAAGTTGGGAACACAGTAAAGCTTCATTAATTCAGGTCCTACAAATTCAAATATAGGTTAGTCCTGAGTTTGCCTTTGTATTTTCTCAGTGATCACATTATCTCTGTTTAACCCTTCTCATGCTTTTCCTCCCAAGATATAGAATAGTGAATAATGGTCAGGAAGACCTGAGTTCTAATCTTTCCTTCAACATTTACTGACTGTGCGACCGCAAAAGTAATTTCACTTCTCTGAGCCTCAGCTTCCTCATCTGCAAAATGGTTGGCAATAGCGACAGCAACCACCTGCCACTGAGGGCTGTTTGATTCAAAAGGCATGACCACACAAAGGACTCTGGAAACCTTAAAGTATTATATCAACATTGGTATTTGAATTATTAGTTCAAACACAGTTTCCCTTTAGGGGAAATAAAATGGGAGTTCTCAGGGAAGTCAAAGTAGATGCAAATCCTGGTGGATTCCTAAATTTTCTACTTTTAAAAAATATGTATTTATACTTTTTCTGTTTGCACAACCTTCATTTCCAAAATATCCCTCCTCTCCCCTACCAGGGCAGCTAGATGGAACAGTGGATAGAACACCAAGCTAGAGTCAGGAAGACTTGAGTTCAAATCTGGCCTCAGATATTTACCAGCTGTGCAAGTAACTTGACCCTATGTGCTTCAGTTCTTCATCTGTTGAATGGGCTGGAGAAGGAAATGGCAAACCATTCTGGTATCTTTGCCAAGGAAACCCAAAAAGGGATCACAAAGTTGGACATGACTGAAATGACTGAAGAACAGCTCCCTGCTGAGAGTAACATCTTTTTTAACCAATGAGGGAGAAGGGCAGTTCAGCAGAACTAAAAAATGCACCAACTATACAGTGTATCACATCCATAATCCCCCACCCAGAAACATTTTTAAGAGGTTCCTGTAACTAGGAGAGTCAACCAACCAACTCAAAAGAATTTCTAAAATTCCCACTTTGTTCCAGAAACTGTGTTGGATGCTGGAGATACAACAAAAACAAGATCATCCCTGCCTCAAGAAGCTTACATTCTCCTTCGGGCTACATGTTCACAGATAAGAAGATACAGGATATATACAAATAAATACAAAGTGATTGGGAAAGACCAAAGTGACTATGGGCAAATTTTAAAAGAATCCTTAAAAGAGCTGATACTTGTGCTGGCCTGCAGGGAGGTGTGAGTTAAGAGAAGGAAGTCACAAGAGAGAGTTTCTAGGATTATGGGACAATCTGAAAAGGCATGGAGACATACAGATGATGTTGTGTCATGTACAGAGACTAACAAGTAGGCCAATATGGCCATAACATGTAGTACACTTGAAAAGACTGGCTAAACACAGATTATGAAGGGCTTTGAACACCAAACAAGAGTTTGAATGTTGGGGCGGCTAGGTGGCACACTGGCCCTGGAGTCAGGAGGACCTGAGTTCAAATCTGGCCTCAGACACTTAACACAAAAAAAAACTAGTCATGTGACCTTGGGCAAGTCACTTACTCCCAATTGCCCTACCTTCCCCCCACCAAAAAAAAAAGAGTTTGAATTTTATCACAAAAGCAAAAGTAAAACTTCCTAAGCAGAGAAATGACAAGGTCACACTGTGCTTTAGGAAGACCAATTTTATATATATATATATATATATATATATATAATATGGAGTCTGGATAAGAGAAAGAAGAGACTGGATGCAGGAATATCAATTCATGACACAGGAGTGGATATGTTAGCCACAGGTGCAAGGAATAGCCTCTAAGGCAAAACCATTTTCCCCAAAGCAATCACTTTAATATGATTTATGATAAACTTAGGGTCAAAACAATTAAACTGCCTTTGCAGCTATTAATATTGGACAGTAACCTCTAACTAAAACAGTTTTTGCCTCAGCTGGTATCTATTGTTTTGTGGAAGGAAAACAGCCTCATCCCCCTTAAACAGCTACCTCAGAGGTGACATTGCTCCTTTCAGTGAAGATTTTTCAGGCCCTGCAAAAATTTACACATGATCTCTTTGAATGATCAACAATATGGGCAGGCAGTTTTCAAAGAAAGAAAGCTAAGCTGTCCACAAAAAGTGTGTGGGTGTGGGGGGAATCTCCAAATCACTAATAGAGACATTTAAATTAAAGCAATTCTAAGGTTCTACTTCATACCCATAAGACTGGCAAAGATGGTCCAAAAATGGTGATTTTTTTTGAGGGACTACAGAGGGAAAGGTGTACTAATGCACTGTTGGTCAAGCTTTGAGTTGTTCTAGCCATTCTGGAAAGTAATTTGGTGGGGTGGCTAGGTGGTGCAGTGAATAAAGCACTGGCCCTGGAGTAAAGAGGACCTGAGTTCAAATCTAGACCCAGACACTTAACACAAAACCTAGCCATGTGAGTTTGGGCAAGTCACGTAACCCCAATTGCCCTGCAAAAATAAAAACAAAATTTAGAAGAGAAGTTTTGAAAGGAAGGAAGGAAGCAAGCAATTTGGAACTGTGCTCAAATAGCCACTACAACATCACTATTAGGCTTATACTTCTAAAGAGACAACAAAAAAAGGAGGAGGGGAAAGGACCCATACGTACAAAAATATCTGTAGCAAGTCTTTGATAGTAACAAAGAATTTAAGCAATGGGAGAGCAAGAAATAGCTGACCTGTCAGATTTATGGAGAAGGAAAGATTTTATGACCAAACAAGAGTTAGAGAGAATTATGAAATGCAAAATGGATCATTGTGATTATGTTAAATTAAAAAGTTTCTGTACAAATAGAGCCAATGTAACCAAGATTAAGAGGAAAGTAGAAAATTGGGAAATCAATGTCACGGATAAAGGTCTCATTTCGAAAATATGCAGAGAATTGAGTCAAATCTAAAAGAATACAAGTCATTCCCCAATTGGTAAATGGTCAAAGGATATGAACAGGCCGTTTTCAGAGGAAAAAATTAAAGATATCTATAAGCATATGAAAAAAAGCCCTAATTCACTATTGATTAGAAAAATGCAGGGGGTGGAGCCAAGATGGCAGCGTAGAAGCAGCAAGGTCCTGCAGGTTCCACACAACTACCCTATATACCCATAAAATACGACCCCAGACAAATTTTAGGACTCTCAACCTCACAAAAATACAGAAAACACGTCTTTCACTAAAGGCAGTTCAGCAGCAGGGGCTCATAGCGGCAGGCCGGGAGCCAAGACAAGCCCAGCCCAAGACCAAAACCGCAGCCAGGCCCAAGGCCCAGGAGGAGCCGAGCCTCCCAAGCCACAGTGTGAGTCTACCCTGGGGAGCAGATCTATGGCACCTGAAGGGATCTTCACATCCAGCAAACCAGAATTAGAGACAGTCAGAGAAAGTGAAACTTTGAAACTTAATTTGGGGGAGGACAAGCAGTTCGGCCAATCTGCCCCAAAGGGCAAGGAAGCAGTGGGGGAAGGGCAGGAACTGCTGTAACCTGCAATTGCCCACACTGGGCTGCTTCAGAGCCCCTGGCATGCGACCCTGCAGTGGGGGCTGAGTCAATTAATCAGGGCCAAGTGCTCTTGCATTGAGCAGCCTGGATCCAGATTGAGGTCTTGGGTGGTGGTCCTGGGGTATGCTCTCAGCAAGCCAAAACTGGGGGGGGGGCTGCAACACCCCTCTAATAGCTTCGGCATCTGGGAAAACCCCAGCAATTTGGGACAGAGCTTTCTCCCCCTGGAAGCAGAGTTTCACAGACCTAAAAAACCAACCAATTAATTGACTGGCCAACATGAGGAAAAGGAAGCAAAATAAGAACAGCAATAAAACTCTAAAATCCTTTTTTGTGGACAAAAAGGTTCAAAGCATGGAATGGGAGGAAGACAACACAGTCAGAACTCCCACACCAAATGCTTCCAAGACACTTGAAGAATGCCTAGAAGCTATACATCAACTGAAAAAGGACTTTGAAAAACAAATAAGAGAAGTGGAGGAAAAATTGGGAAGAGAAATGAGAATGAT
>JAQQSW010008597.1:0-13431 GCA_028646575.1 Pseudocheirus occidentalis
TTCAGTCTGTCTTTAGTCTAAACTATCTGCAACCTAAAGAAGTTTAGCCTTTTTAAATTTTGGCCCCTACCTAATGCCAAGTTGTTTGGGTCTGCTGTATATGGAGGTAAGGGGTGGGGAGAGAGAGGGAAAGAGAGGAAGAAAGATGAGAGAGAGACAGAGCAACAAAGAGAGAGACAGATAGAGAAAAAGAGAGACACATTGAGACCTGTGTTATTGTTGGTAATGTTGGTAATGGACCGGTCCAATAACTAGCCAGGTGGGTTGTACAGGTTAAGTATGCCAGTATATCTGTAAGTATATCTGTCCTCTCCTCCACGGCTTTCTTAAGTCTTAAAATAAATTGGAATAAATGAATCAAGGGAATCCTGAAATTAATCCACTGGGAATAGCACATGGAATCTCAGACCCTCAGATGCATTTAGATTTTCTTTGACCTGAAAAAACATTACCAAAATGTATTAAAGTCACACCTCCCTAGGAATTGGGGAATTTGCCAGTGGGTGATATTGGTAACTATCTCTTAGTTAAGCTGTTATCTCTTGCTCTCATAAAAGAGTTCATTCACTCTGCACATTGTCTGGTATATTCTAATCTGTATAACTTCTCTCTGTTTTTTGCTTACTATTTGCTTGGGGGAAAAAATGGATCAACTTGCTCTTCACTATTTTCAATAGCTTTTTGTGTAAGTAGAATTTAAAGACAAGGAATCAAACTGGCAAAGGTAAACTCAGGCTAAGTTTTCTCTCTCTAAAGAAACCAGGGAAGTGGATTTTGTTTGCAGTCTATGGTACCCTTAGACTACATTTGGGGGACAGTTGGGTATAATTTTAGTCTGCTGTTCCCTTGGAGAACAAAGGAAAGAGTATCTAACATGACTGTGCCCAGGGGCTTGCCTGCCCCTAACCTTTAGCTGTCTTGCTGGATTGCCTCCTTTCCTCCAGTCCCCAGGTAATACCTATCAATAACTCACATGAGCTATATTTAGACAACTCAGACTGACATACATATCTTTCTTGGGCATACATGTCTTACACTTTTAAAAATATGAATTACATTTTTTAAAAATCCTGGTTCTGGACATGTAATTTCAGCTGCAATGAAGAACAACAGGCATTGGAACTCCTTTCACAGATGCAGATAAATAGCTTAATTCATCTAAAACTCAGAGTCTCAGTTGCCTGGGGCACTGAGAGTTTAAATAACTAGTCCAAGGTTACACAACCAGTATGCCTCAAAGCCAGATTGTGAACCCAGGTCTCCTGACTCTATGGTTACCAACCTTCACTAAGCCACATTGCCTCTTTAAGATGCTAAAAGAAGCTTAAACACTGCTCACGGGGCAGGCTAGATTGCAAAGCCTAAGGCATTCAAGGCAGTGTGGTAAGAAATTAATTCAGTATTATGTGAGCAAGTTTAATATAAATAGCATGACATCTGAACAAATTTGTTATAAATATCAGTCAAGATACAGAAACCAATCCTAAAGTCCTGACAAATATAAAAGGGCTCCAGACCTCTGGCCAAAGAACAGTGTCCAGAAAAAGACTGTTGATAATTAATTAATTCAGTGACATTGGATACATTCCTGTCTGAATTCCATGCCAAAATAACCCCAGGGCAAAGCATCCTCTGCTTAAAACTATCCACCTGGTGATAGAAACTGATGGATGCTCAAGCCCAAATGTTACCGTTATTCTTCTTTAGGTGGTCAACCTGCTACAACAAAATCAGGATCTGACTTCACCAAAATTTTACTTTATTCACAGTATAAAGGAAAGGCATTTTCTTGAGCATTTGTATCAATGAAATGGAAATAACTGATGTGCATGGGTGGTATTTAGTTGGCCTTAAGGAAGCTTTAAAAGTCACCAGCAGCTGACTCCCTGACTTACACCCAAGATGCTGTAAGCTGGCATTTAAAAAGATATTTAGAATTCTACTAAGGAATGCCAATTTTCCCCCCTTTTTGATTGTTAGTTGAGCCGATTTTTAGATGCCAACATGCAGGAGTTAACAAAGTATATTCTTTCCAGGATGAGTTTTTAGCATGTAAGTGGCATGAGGGAGCTGGACAATGAGATGTCTAAAAGGATAGTTTTTCTAATACTACCCTAATAGACTGAAGTAAAAGGTGACACTTATAACTCTCTTCACCTGTATGATTTCATGATAAACAGGTCTTCAGCAAAGTGAGATTTCATCTGAAAAAAAACCTGGAAGTTTTTTTTTTTAATCAGACTTGAAAGTGTCCCATTTAAGGTTGGAGATTGTTTTTTTATATTTATACTTATTGAGCATGCGATATAAAGTTCCATTAAAAAAAAACTTAGAAAATGGTTTGAATTTTCATCTTCCATCTCCTGTGTTGAACAAAATAAATCTAGTCTTTAAAAAGAAAAGTTGTAAAAAAAAATTTTCTGGAATAATTGTAAACCCAGTCTTCTTTAATGATACCAACCCACAAAGATATCATTTATCTCTGAGTTAATGTAGCTCTTGTCTCTATCATTCCGTTGGCATTTATTCAAACTCATTCAAACATTCAAAAAACATTTACTAAAGGTATTTACAAGGTATTGCGCTAAATGCTGGAGATACAAAGATGAGGTTGGATACAGCCCAACTCATACAGAACTTAGAAAATACAGACTTGTGGGATAATTTTACTTTTGAGGTCTATATGGCATCCCTCCCACCTTGATTAGAAGCCACAAAAGGGAAAGGATCATGTCTCACAATTCTATGTATCTGTTCCAATGTTGTTATTGTTTTTTTTTACAATGGTCATTATTCAGTATGTGTACATTAATTAATTTCCCATACTCTCTAAGAAGATACATTTTTGTAATCACTCACCTGTTTACCTGGCATCCCTGGTTACTTTCACTAAGTGGATTTTTGCCAAGCTACATATTTCATTCCTTTTTGTGTAATGATAGAACTCCTGTAGACTGTTTCACTAATTTAATAACATTTTACTGCTTTTTAGAAAGTGTTAAATATCCATCAAATATGCCTATTTAGTGGAAGTATGACTTAACTAATCAACTCTAAATCTATTCTCTTCTTTTTTTCAGGACAAAGAAAATCTAAATGCATCTGGGGATACAAGGGTCTGAGATTCCATGGGCTATTCACAGTGGATTAGTTTCAGTATTCCCTTGATTCATTTATTCCAATTTATTTTAAGATTTAAGAAAGCTGTGGAGTAGAGGACAGGGACCTGGCACACTTAACCTATCTGCAGAACAAGTTCTGTGCAAGAAAAAATCAACAACTGAAAAATATACAACTCACCTGGCTAGTTATTGGACCGGTCCATTACCAACCCATTGATAACACCAATGGCTATGGTAATGGAGGAGCTGGTTCATTATATGTGGATTCTTGGCCTCCTCAAAATGAGACATTGAAAACTGACTTTTTAAAAAATAAAATCACTAAAAAAACAACCAAAGCAGCAACCCAACCTAAGAGTTTCAAAAACCTTAATGGAAGATGAAAGAAGGGGGAGTTAGCAGAGACCTATGTACCAAGCACTGAAGAATGCACAGAATCACTCATTATCTCCTCCTGGGTCTTCTCTCTAGGTTTTAATGATAACTGTTCTCTCCAAGTTCTCCTCTTTCTTAGTCTTTCTGCTTACTCTACTCTCTTAGTCTAATTCTCCATATCACGCCCATCAAATATGGATATCCCCCAAGGCTCTGTCCTGGACCCTTTTCTCTTTTTCCTTCATATTATCTCACTTGGTGATCCCATGGTTTCAATGAACATCTGTATGAAGAGATACCAAGAAAAAAAAGAGATAAAGCGAGTATCAACAGCTCTGAGTGCCTCCACTTACTCTGCTCTCACAGTCTTCTAAATCCTCTGTTAACTGTTTTCCAACCTGAAAAAAGTTGGAAACATATTGATGTGACAATACACAGATAGATATGATTATACAAGTCATGTATGAAATTAACTTCATGACCACCCTAACCAAGGCAAGTAGGGAGAGGAAAAAGAGGTAAACGATTTGTGGTCCAGTCTCAGCTCTGTCCCTTAGAAGCCATGGGGTCTTGGGCAAGATTTCTTTTTACCTTTCTGAGGCTCTGTTTCTTCATCTGTAAAATATGAAAGTAAAAATATCCTCCTTGCCCACCTCACTGGATTATAAATGAGAATAATTAAATGATATATAGTGTAGGTACATAAAAGCCCTTTGAGAATTGCAGAGACCTAAAACCAATATGAGGTGTTAACAGCTCTTAATTCTTATAGGAACCTAGGAAAGATCTTTGATTTCATAAGTGAGGGGAATTCCAAGTGTGAGAATTCTTTCTGCCAATCCCATAGATCACAATTCACCTTATGAATATTACTCTTTAGTGTCCACTTAAGTAGTTAAATCCTAAGCCTGAGCCATGTAAGGGTTAAGTGACTTTCCCAGGTCATGCAAATAGTAAGTATCAGAGGTGGGATATGATCCAGGACTTTTGGATTCCAAACCCAACACACTGTTTTGTGCACCATGTTGTGACCAGCAAATGAATTAAGAGTATTTTTGGATGACACTCTATTTAAGCAAAGACCATGACAACTACAATAGTAACCGTTCTTTTGGGGCAGGACTATTTATTCCCCAAAGACCAAAGTCATATTATACTGTATTCATAGTAGAAAACAATGTCCTGAGAATTCTGATTCCCTGCATTCAGATGAATGAGAACCACATGGAAATGGAGTCTTTGCCAGTTCTATTTTAATGCCACCAACATCTTATTCTTAAAGCATATTTATACAACACAGCTAGCATTCCCATGATCTAGATATATATACATAATGCAAGATATATCTAGAATGTAAACTTCTCATGGGCAATGATCCTTTCCTTTCCTATCTAGGTAGTCCCAGCACTTAGCACAGACCCTTGCACATATTAGGTGCTTTAGAAAGTGTGTGTTATTAAGTTGAACTGGATTACAGTGAATGTGAGCCAACAGTATAATGATAGACAGAGATTAAAAGGAGGCATGTTCCTAATGAATTGAATTAGCCTCTATTGTTTCTGTCCAGAACAGAGGTATCTGTTCTGGGATGGGATGAGCAGACTGAGCTTAACAGTATTGGGAAGAAAAAGGAATGATTTCATTCTGATGCAACTGATATACTGGCACATCTAGTTAATTAAACTAAAAAAAAATTGCTGCCTAATGTATTATTTATTTTGTGATGCCCATTTGATTAGGAGCTCACTCCTCTTCAAGCAGTATTGACAGCAAAGAGCTTTACCAACCACAAATACATTGATTCAAGAGTGATCAACATGTCGAGGGACTGACGAGCAGTTACAAAAAAGTAGGCCTATCAAAATATTAATAATTATTTCCAATTTTTTAAAAGCCTTTTCATTGAACTTGGGCCTTAGGTCCTTCATCTCTACAACAGGATTGGTGTATTATGACTAGCAATCAGTTGATAAGTTTTTATTAAGTATACTCTGTGCCAACCACTGTGGCTACAATTCTTGATTTCTGAAAGCACCTTACCTCAATTTTTTCCCAGATTGCTTCATAGTTGTCTTGATGTTGGATATCTTCCATCAACTGCTGAATTAAAGCCGTTTTATTGGAGAGAGAGCTCTCATTATTCTTGGAGGATGGCACTATCTCTGACTTTTCGGCTCTATATTTTTTGATGCCAGATGTAGGCATGCACAAGTCTTCATCAGAAAGAATATCACTGAGCGGCCCAGATTCAATGCTTTCCCCAAGGGAAGACGCAATATCACTTGACGAACTAGGAGATATTCGACCTAATCTTTTGTGCTTTGTTTTAATCTGGTAGGCCAGATAGATTTCAGAATCTGAATTCATTTCTGACAGCTCCCAGTCATCAATATTCTGAATAGTTTCTCCTCTGGGTTTCTGGGGCAGAAGCTTTGTCAGATTTTCCAGCTTTAAAGCCAACACCTCAGTTTGTTTAAGGTGGGATGGAAGAGCTAAGTATTCATCAGAACCATACCACGCCTCCACAACTTGGCCATTTCTGGCAACATGACTTGGAGAAGAGGAATAGCAGTTTTTGCTTTTGCTTTTTGAAAGAATGGGTAATGGGGAGATGACAGAGTCTGAGCCAGATACAGAATCATTTCCTTGGGAAACAGGTGGTAAACTGGTTGGAATCAACTTTGGGGACAATTTGACATTCAGGTTTATTGGACTGCAAAGATCCGCTGAGGATGTAGAAGCAGAATCTGTCTCTGGCCTTTCTCTGGACTTGGAAGTACAAGAAGGAATTCCATTCGGCACCACTATATTTTCAAGTGGTTTGGCTGCCTCAGCACCAGATCCCCCTTTAGGTGATTGACATGAAACTGTAATCTCAGAGGTTTCATCAGATTTTCTTCGAGGAGCTTTTTCTTTACAATTGTACTCATTAAGTCTTTCTAGACTAGAAGAGATTTCTTTAAAGTGTCCCTTAACTGGATTTTCAAGGTTCCCATCACCTGTTTTGTGCAAACACTCATAAGACTGGCTAACTGCTGATTGGCTGTTTGGATAAGAAGATTGTAATGCCAGACATAGCTTGGACCGGTCAGGTGGATCCAAAAGGGAAGGTGTACTTCTACTCATTTCCGCTTTTAAGAGAGCCATCTGTTTCTTCCCATCACTGTCTTTGAGTTCATTTTTTAGAGCATCTTCCTTAAGAAAAAGTCCCCGTTTGGGCAAAGTAGGTTGTGTGGGAGAATCTTCATTATAATTAAAACAATCTCTTATTGACCTCTTGGGGGTTGGATTTTCAGAGAGAGGAGGATGTGATTTTGCACCAGGTTTGAATGAGGAATGGTTTTCCTTTGTCCCTGCATCAGAAGAGCGTGGCCTGTCCTTCCTTTGCCCTGAGCCTGTAGAATCAAGAGGAGATAAGACCTGAAGCTCTTCGGCTACAGGCATTTCTTTGCTCTCATCACTTCCACCTTCATCTCCCGTTGAAAGTGACAAGTGAGGCCCCTCCTCACTAAGGTCTTTGCTGTCCTGGGAAGGAACTGGGTCAGTAGCTACTGTAAGGAGGCCAACACTTCTAATAAGTTCTGGGAAATCTTTTTCCATTTCACTCCAGGAGTCAAAGGACTTGGTTTTAACCTGGCCAGAGGTCATATCACCCAAGGCACCAAGCAAATCCTCACTGGGGCTGTAGTCAGACAGTTCAAAAGCTGTAATGCCACAATCCAGCGACAGGTAATTCTGGGAGCATTTGATGGTTAACTGTCCAGAATCATCCACTTCAGTTAAAGAGTCCAGACGACCCTGGAACAGACAATGGAAATGGTGTGAGGAAATGAAACATCAATTACAGTTAACCGTTCCACATCATGGCTTTCCCCATCACAGTTTTCATTTATATGTGTGTATGTATGTCTGTGTGTATATATGTGAATTTATAATAAATAAATTAATTAATATATGTATATGTATATATGTGTATATATATACATATACATATATATATTGGGTTGGCATAAAAAATTAAATAGGAATATTTTGAGAGTTTTGAAGAAGGCTCAGACAACATGTGAAGGCCAGCAGATGACAGTGTATGACCAAATACCTAACCCAAATTTTACAATTAGGTATTGTAAACATACCATAAAACAAAGAGAAACGCAGACTTCTTCTCTGGTACAAAAAGAAAGTCAAAAAAATTTACCCAGATTTTTCAGATCACAGGAGTGTGGCACCCTCTGTGATGTAAAAAGGATAACTATATAATATTCCATCACTGTTCAGATGAATTGTTAGCACACACAAGAGAAACGTTTAGAAACGCAATCAGTCTAAATGGTTTCTAGAGGGACATATACAGAGGGATAACATTCAATTACCACATGCTTTGTGTAATCAACTTCTTAAACATTGGGGGATTTATTTATTTTTATTTGTTTGTTTAAAACATTTTACTTGTTATTTTATTTTGCTTTTTGGAGTGGGGAGGGCAGAGCAATTGGGGTTAAGTGACTTGCCCAAGGTCACATGGCTAGTAAGTGTTAAGTGTCTGAGGTCAGATTTGAACTCAGATCCTCCTGACTCCAGAGCCGCTGTTCTACTCACTGTGCTGCCTACTCGCCCTCGGGAGATTTATTTTTAATATGGCAGACAAAATCTTAATAGAAAAGTTTTCATTCTGACCCAAATATATCTATTTTTCCTGAATATTTTCTATTTTCTAAAAGTCTAAAAATATATGCTACCTTTGCTAATTTACCTCGATTAAAAAATGCCCTGGGAACATCCTCTTTTAGATAAACCAGATATTTTGATCTTCAAAAATGCCCCAAAGTGGAGCTACCTACATTTACACCTACATAACAAAATTATTTCCTATTTTTATTATTTTTATTTTATCTTATAGATAATCTATACATAGACATTTTCATGTTGTCTATTCCTTCAGCCTGTGGCCTTCTTGAGAGCAGGGACTGTATTTGCCTTTCTTTTCCTTTTGTATCCTGGCCCTTAGATTAGATTCTAAAAGTTTGGTGGCTTTGGTTTTGGTGAGAATCAGTCTCACGATTCTTATTATTAAAAAAAAATTTCATTAGGTGACAATGAAAGATAAAATAAACAAAACGTGGAATCAGGACCATATGCAGGAAATTATATCTTTATCATGGGATCCCAGAAATAGTTACAGGCCACGAAAAATGTGGGAGGTAGAAACTGCTCCCTCTAGTATTTCTATTCATGTAACCGGCTGCCTGTGATAATTATCAGCATGAGCTTCATCAGTCTGCAATGGTTTTCATCAGTTACCATATCGTTTCTAACTGGTCTGCTGGATTTAGAGTCAGAGGTCCTAAGTTTAAAGTCTGGGTCTAACTGTCAGTAGACCGGACAGGCCAATGCACTTTTCAGGGACTTTAGTTTTCTCTTCTGAAAAATGAAATATTTTAATTCAATGACCTCTGAGGTCTCTTTTAACCCTCTAGCTAAGCTTCTATGAAGTTATAATGTAGAATGATCATCTAATCAGCCAATGACAGTGGACAGGAGCACTCTTTGTTTATGGTAGTTGCTAAGGAATGACTCTTAATAAAGTGATAATATTCTTATGCCACCTATATTATTATTTCTATCCTTGACTATGGAGTTTCTGACAAATAAGAGTGTTCTCTGAATACAACCTTTCTTTAATAGCAGTATCACTGTATAAAATTACATATCCTCCATGGGGGATCAATCAATTTTCATTGCTAATCAAGATGACAAGAATCTAAGGGGCATTTCACATTTAACTCAGCTCTATCTCTAGGTCAATTATTTTTTACAAGACAGTCAGACACCAGAAAATTGTAGAGACAGTCATTACCGACCATCAAACAAAAACAAACATGCAGCTTACAGGAAATTTTAAACAAATAATATTGTGAAGCGACAGTAAGGTGGCACAATGGACAGAGCGCTGGGTTTGGAGTCAAGAAGACCTGAGTACAAGTCCAGTCTCAGAAACTCCCTAGCTGTATGTCCTTGGGCAAGTCATTTAAGTTTTGTTTGCCACTGGAGAAGGAAATGGCAAACTACTCTGGCATCTTTGCCACAAAAACGCCATGGACAGTATGGTCCATGAGGTCATGAAGAATTGGACATGATTGAACAATATTGTGAAGTCCCCAAACCTCCACATGAGCCATCTTTCGAAAGTAGATTTATAAATTTCTTATGTGATGAAGCATTCTAGTAGAAAAGTGGATTTGGAGACAGAAAGTCTAAGCATGAATCCTCAGTTCTGCAACTTAACTAACTCTGTGGCTGTGAATGAGAGATTTCACACCCTCTGGGCCTCCCTGAGCTCCCCAACAAAATGATTGAATTGGCCTAGGTGACATCAAGGTCCTTTCCAGTTTTAAATATAGTGATTTTCAGAACTTTAATCATATTTTTCCCACAGAAATAAGACAAAGTGACACTTAGGTATGAATGTATACAAAGTAGCTGAAACATCACACTGCAGTAAGATATTCTATCCACCTTCTGCCTGAGAGACGATGGACTTAAAATGTAGAAGGAGACATACATTTTGGGACAATGGCCAACATGGGAAGATGTTCTGCTGCACTATGCATATTTGTTATGAGTGTTTTCTTTTTCTCTTTTTAAAATTATTCACTGAGGGGTTTGTGGGGGAAGAGATAAAACATACATCTAAGAAAATAAATAAATCTTTAAAATATATGTTTCTTATTAAAATAAATGATATACATCATAAATAAATGAAATACATTGTAAAAAATATGACAACTACATGTTGTCAGTGGTTTGGGGGTTTTATTGTTCAAATATGGAATTTCAGCAACAAAAGGAATGAAACGGGATTCAGGGAGATAATCTTGAAACCTAACCACAACCACCATTTCTGTGGGTCATAAGAGCTGGAGAAGGCCTCAAGTATGATCCCCTGATTTTATATATAAGAAAAATGAGGCTTTGAAAGGACCATATACTTTCCAGGGATGTACACATAGATGAGTTTGTTGCATGTACTGCCAGAGCTAACTCAGTTTTTGTGAGGCTCTGAAGGAAAGTACGAGAGAGAGAAGTATTAGATTGACTACCAAACTGAAGGTCTACCAAGCCTTTGCACAGACCTTGTTGTTGTATGGCTATGAAACCTGGACAGTATAGCAGCACCATGCTAGGAAATTGTATCGCTTCCATTTGAATCATCTTAGGAAAATTTTTGCCATTCACCTGGCAAAGTACCAGACACTGAGGTTCTTTCTCGAACTGAACTGCCAAGTTTTCATACTCTACTGCTGAGAATACATTTATGATGGGCTGGTCATGTAGTTTGAACGTCAAACATACGTTTGCCTAAAAGACTATATATTATGGAGAACTCATACACAGCACACGCTCACATAAAAATCAGAAGAACCAATACAAGGACACTCTCAAGATCTCTTTGAAGAATTTTGGAATTGATTGCAAGGCATGGAAGATACTGACACAGGATCTCCCAGCATGGTGTGCCTTATCAGAGAAGGTGCTGTGCATAGTAAAGTAAAATTTTAAAAATAAGCAAAGTAAAACTGCAGTAGCTCCAAAGAAAAGTGAGATGCACAGATCTGAGATATCTCCAATCCAAATGTCCATATGGACAATTTGTGCCCAACATGTGGTAGAGCCTGCCAAGTCACAGTCAGACACACTTCATCTTGACCCTCAACATAGTGATGCTATTTCGGTCCTCTTCCAGCAAGAAGGACAACAATCAGATGTCAGAAGCAAGATCTGAACCCAACTCACCATGATTTCAAGTCAGCTCTCTAAACATTACCAAATCAGGAGAACTTGTACCCCATGATGCACTGATTAATAAAATAATGTGATAGTTTGTGAAATACTTCTGCCCCTTCCTAAAGAACATAGTCTTCCCATTTCCACAGAGGCCAATAATGGTCTGCAATGAGAAAAGACTATAGCAGTTTCTGCATACCATCCACAGACATCTCTAAGCAACACTGGTAAGCAATGCCATGGCTCAACAAATACTTCTTTAATCTCCCATGAAAATTCCCTCCCATTCCTAACATGACACAAGCCAGATATCTGTATGTGCCAAAGTTGGTAGCTCAGAGGAGGCATGCCTTTCATTTCTGTAGTAAAGTCAGACTGGATCTGTAGTTTCTTTTAATTGTTCAAGAATGATCATCAGAAGGATTCATATAGTTGTTACCAAGGAAATAATAAAAGAAAGGTCTCTGAGTTTCTCAGAGCAAGTGACTAATGAGTTCCATCCCTCTATTCCTTAAAAAAAAGTCACTTTGAAATATTAATAAATACCTAGTCTTTAAACCTTCTTGATAAGCCTCCAGGTTAGCTGCTTAATGTTTGTGAGAAGCAAAATCCCAAGTGGATATGGAGGTAAAGGGGTATGATTTTACTGCCTTTTTTATTGTAGAAAGTATAGAATTTAATTGTGCTCAACCACTAGTACTGTCAGAGAAGCCGAGCAATATCTCAATCCAAAATATGCCTCCTTGTAATACATTAATGCAGCAGCTTTTCTGATGAAGGTTACATTTTACAGAGGAGGATAATTTATTCATTTTATTATAGGCTTCAATTTTCACATAGATATTAAAGGAAACCTTTTCTTCTAGCTAGAAGCAAGGAGTTTTGGTTGTGTCCTTACTCATTATTATGCCACTGAAGTTCTATTTTCAACCCCCTTATTCGATTGTTTTTTTTTAACTAAATTTTGTGAAAATGAAGGAGAAGCGCTATCATTGGGGGTTTTACATAGCTTCCCCTCAGACCTGCATAATACTTTATCAGTGCCTACACACTGCTACTCCTGTGTCAAGTTTTACGCTGCCCTAATTAAGTTCTCTCCTGGTTCCATCCCATACCCTGCTCCATTCTTTGTATATTTTTCTTCTAAAGTAGGATCCAAGATGTTAGCAAATGTTTATGCCAAGATTATAATGTTGGCTTTCTAGAAATAAAAACCCCACTGCTTAAAGCGAGGATGTAACAAAAAGAGGATGCAATCTCAGTCATTCCAAAAATCAACTAACCAATGAGCATGAATTAAACACCAGCTGGGTGCCAGGATCTATGATAGGGTCAAGAGATGCAATAACAAAAATGGAACAGTCCTTACCCTCAGCAATCTTACAGTCTACCAGAGGACACATGCACATAAATAAACATATACAAAAGAAATATGGGCTAAGTTTTTTGAGAGGGGTGGAGCAGAACTAACATTTAGAGAAATCAGAAAAGATTTAATATAGAAACTGTCACTGGAGGAGAGTTTTGAAGCAAGCAAGGCATTCTAAGAGGGCAAGTTCAGCTGGGGATACATTCCAGGCATAGGAGAGAGCCAATGCAAAGGCACCTAACCATCAACAACCATTCACTAATAAACAATCATTTGTTAAGTGCCTACTGTGTGCTGGATTCTGGAGATACCAAGATAATAAACTAAAATAATCTGTCTTTAAGGATCATTTGGGAGTAGGAGAGTAAGAGGGAAAAAACCCACATCACAGTCTTGATCTTACCAGTCCCTTCTCTATGACCTCATGAAAGGAAGAATTCTGAAAGGTCCTGATCACTTCCAGTTTTGAAACTACTACTTTAAAGTAAAGAGAAATGAAAATAAAAGAGGGCACTGCATATTAAAAAAAAATTTGACATTACTAAATTATTTTTAAATTAACAAATGTTTTCCAGTCATTCCACCATGGTAATGCAGAAATTCTTAAAAGGGGAAATTTTTGTATCCTGTCACTAATGGTA
Organism: Pseudocheirus occidentalis; assembly: GCA_028646575.1. NCBI lineage: Eukaryota > Metazoa > Chordata > Mammalia > Diprotodontia > Pseudocheiridae > Pseudocheirus > Pseudocheirus occidentalis. Next base: position 13,293 of record JAQQSW010008597.1, read on the forward strand.
ATCAACATAGTGAGATCATTTAAATACTTTTGTTGGATGATAATAGTTTATTTAATAAATCTCTAAGTCTTCTTAGAGATGGAAATCCAAACCAAGAGGCACTCCTGCCCCTATCTGCCTTCCCTAATCTTTTTTTTTT
>JAQQSW010008598.1:0-13431 GCA_028646575.1 Pseudocheirus occidentalis
GGGTCACCTAAGACCACTGGAAAACACTTATTTCCAGTGGTCTTAGGAACCAAGACACAGGTCCTCTATCCATCTGCAAGTGGGTCTGCCCATGTGCAGATACGCCCACATATGAATGTTAACGGGTTGTGGCATTAGGAAGGTTGAGAACCACTGCTCTATGATATAACTGTAACTTACCTCTATATGGCCTTATTATATTTCCTTTAACATACTGTTTGTCCAGTAAAAGTGAGCATTGCTTTTATTCCTCATTCCTCGACCCGCTGTCTCAAATTCTTTGAGTTTGCTTATACTATCCCCATTACTTGAAAAGGGTCTGCCTCCTATACCTGTAATTCTCTCCTTCCTTATATCCATGTCCTGTTTTCCCAGATACCTTTCAAACCTCAGCTAAAATCTCACTTTCTGTAAGAAGCCTTTCCTGATCAACCTTAATGCAAATACCATCCCTTTGTTGATTGTATTCAGTTTGTACTGTATATCTTTTTTGTCCATAACTGTTTATATATTGTATAACAGACTCCATGATCTTTGAGAGCAGGAACTTCCTCCTTCCTTTTTTTTCTATCTCTAGTGCTCAGCACCTTGACTAAAGCAAAGTAGGAACCTAATAAATGCTTGTTAACTTGACTTGTTGACTTGAGAATGGTAGGGTCATAAAACTAAAAGAGCAACTATTTCAAACCTTTCATTTTTAATGGATGAAAAAACTGAGGCAAAGAGAGACTGAGTGACTTTGCCCAAGGTCATATAAGCAGCAAGTACTAAATGAGGAATTCAAATTCAGGTCCCCGGACTCCAAATGCAGTGCTTTTTCTACTTTCCTACACATGGGGGAATGTTACCAGAGCTTGATTTATTGCATCAATCTAATTCCACTTGGCAGAGATCTGAGAATGGACCATTGGGAAGAAAAATTTTGATAGGAATGGTGGGGTCAGGCAATGACTGAAAGCATGGGGAAGACATTCTAGTATGGGTTCCTTGAACATCTAGAGACAAGCCAGAGAACACTAAGTTCCTGAGGTTAAACAGTTTGAGAAGTTGGATCTACAGGGCCAAGAAGATGGAAGGCAAATGCAAAGTGTTTGTGGAGGGAGTTAACTTCACTCAATTTTTATAGGTTCTGAATTTGTCCAGTTGATGTTGCCAGTTGCTAATTATTTTCCAAAGCTCAGAATGTCATTCTGAGGAAATGAAATTTCTTTGACCTGCATGAAGTACCAAAGGTAACATACAGCACAGAAAATTAAATTGACATTTCCTTGTACTTCACACCTTTATTATGGAAAGAAATTTTTAACAGGCAAGGTCATAAATACAAAAGAAGTCCCTATGTATAGGAAATTTGTGAGGAGTTATCTGACCAAGCTACATGTGAGACTACAAGGTCAGCCCAACCAGCCTCATACCAATATTGATTATGTAAATTTATGAATAGTAAAACTTTATAGGAATTTCTCTCAGTGGAATTAAAAGAGCTCACATACTTAAATAGGCATGTAATAGATTTCACACGGAGAAATAATAAGCAGGTTGAGGTCAATAGATATAGAACCAGGCAAGTTAATTGGAATGAAATTGGTAAATTCAGTTTGCATTATTGAAAAAAAAAGGTGTCCATGGAAAAGATGGTGCATATTTGAGAGTACTCATGTGTTTGTATGTTGGTTCAATGCTATCTCTAAATTCAGAATTTCTAATGAGCTTATTGAATCACAATTGACTATTTCATTATTTTACAGCAACCACTTTAATCTTTGAGATGCAAAAGGAAAATTGCCAATTAAACTTCTCTCTTGGCTAATCAGAGCATCCAGATTATAAGACTCTTTCACAAATCATGTCACATTCAACCAGACATTAACAACCCTGGGGGTTTTGATTACAGGGATCTCTTATTATGGGGTAGCCTGTTGATATTGAATCCTTTTGTTGCAAAATTTTATATTATTTTAAACATCAAATGAGTGAATGAATGAGTGAGTGACTCTGTGTGTGTGTGTGTGTGTGTGTGTGTGTTCTCCACAGGAAGATGAAGAAGGAATGATATCTATATAAGTTTTGGCTATGTTGCATGTTACATAAAGGAGATAACCTGTAAGAAAGTAAAGAGGTAATGGACAGGAGGAAGTCAATTTGCTGGACCACCTCTGTGGACTTTTGTTGTCTCTTTTGATAGTTCTCCAATTGTCTTTGAAAATTGACTCCAGCCAAAGTGAGCCTCTAGACTTTAGTAATTGTATGGGTATGCTGGCATGGTTCCTGGGTGAGTACCCTGACATGAGTATATCACTGTCCTTTGTTACCTGTATGTCAGTCACTGGGAAGGTGACATTGTGTCTGTGCATGTGTGTCTTCTCCCTCTTTCTGTTTCTTTTCTTGGAGATATAGCTTGGTATATTTTATATTAAAGAGTAGTCTGGGAAAGAATGAATTGCCTTTTTTATGTATGAGAGAAGAGACAACAGATATTGAGCATCTACCATGTACCAGGCAATGGGCTTAGCATTTTTACAAATATTTTATCATTTGGTTATCACAGCAATCCTCTGAAGGAGGCGCTATTTTTATCCTCATTTATCAGTGGAAACTGAGGTAAAACAGGATTTAAGTGATTAACTTAGGGTTCTGCAGCTAATAGATTATTGAGGCCATATTTGAACTCAGTTCTTCCTTTGACCCAGCCCTCCAATAATTGTATTATCAATCACCTCTGATGTTAGTTGACTACTATACAGTAAGACTTTCCCAATATTGCCCAAGGCTATTGCCTACTTAGGGTATTGTTTGAAAGCCATATCACAAGATAAGGATAGTTTGACAAAAATTGAAATCTCAAGTTATGGAGTCCATTTTGATGGTTGAAAAATCTGTGTTTCTAACTTGACTACAAATTAGAACATGTATCAGTATAGGGGAAGCTAGATAGGACACTGGGTGGAGTATATGGCCTGAATTCAGAAAGATTCATTTTTCTGAGTTAAAATCTAGCCTCATTTATTTATTAGCTCTATGATTCTGGGCAAGCCACTAAATCATTTTTGCCTCAGTTTCCTCATCTATAAAATGAACAAGAGAAGGAAATGGCAAACTACTCCAGTATATTTGCTGAGAAAACACCACAAGGAATCACTAAGAGATGTACAGAACTGAAAAGGACTAAACAAAGTAGCAAATTAATATAGCATTTATTTACGACCACCTCTTATCTGGGCATGGGGCAAAGTACCAAGACAAAAGTCTTTACCTTCAAATATCCTGTAATCCAGAAGGGATGATAAGACACAGCACTATAGCATAACTACATTACATGCTTTTTGCCTTAGAGAGGTCAAATACTACATTACATGCCTAAGCTAGAACACCATCACAATTTGGCAATGTAGGAAAGGTTTTCTAGAGGAAGTAGCATTTGAGTCAGGTTTCAAAAAATGCATAGGAATTCAACAAACAAAGAATAGGAGTTAAGGAATTACTAATTTATAGAAAACTGTGAGCAAGGGCATGGAAGGATTATCATGTAGTTCCTGCTTAGGTAGCAGAGAATCAGTTTGGCTAGAGCATACTGTGGAAGGCACTAATAGAAGATAGGTTGAGAAAAATAAGGTTATCCCAGACTGAGAATCATAGAACCATATTATTATGATTTAAAAAGTTAGAGAAACAGAGCTTCTGAGTTATTTAATAATTTTATTAATTATTAATTTTTAAATGGTCATTTGGTCATTTGTGTTAGACCAAAGACACCAGTGGCAGTGGGGTCACAGTTTATGTGCTTTTCAAAGAGTAGGTGCTCTCAGGGGGTGCCTAATTAGCTCTAATTGATTAATATGATAGGAGGTGGGCTGTCTGGGGGTATATGACTCAGATCACTCAAATCTTGGTCAAAGAGACATCAATTTCCATGTCACCTGTCTTAATAATAGAGAGAATCAGCATTTCCCCAGACCTGTCTGAGCAAATATAATGGTCAGGAATATACCCATCAGCCTAAACCATTTCTTTTACTGTCTGATTAGATCTTGGTCAGGAGAAATCTCTAACAGAAAGATTTTATACATTGGTTGATTTCTGGAGGAGAAAGTAGAAATGAGGAAAATCATTGTTCCTAATACAATAATCAGGTATTAAAAATAAGAAATATTCATTTCTTATATTAGCACTAGAAGGGACCTTAGACAACATCTTGTTAGACAATCTCATTTTACAAATGAAGAAATGGAGCCCGAGAGATTGTATTATTTGTTCAAGGTCAAATGGGTAGTAAGTAGCTGGGATTCAAATCATATCCAGGGACACCAAGGTTAATGCTATTCCTACCATATGACAACCTTGAAACAAAGGAATTTCATTTAATAGTCAATAGGACATCACTGAAAATCTTTAAGTAGAAGGAGGAATGACAAGATATAGTATTTTGAATGAGGAATTATTCTGTTATCAGTGTGAATACCAGATTAGGATGGAGACTGAGTGGAATTGCTAAGATCTGTGTAATATTAAATACTTAAGTCCACTTTATTATCATTGAGAATATGTCAGGAAAAGTCATTGTTCTATACAAAGGATACACACCTTGACATGGAAAAGCATAAATTGGCACATAGAGAACTATCTTCATGGATTAGGTGGGCTTCTGAATATGAGTCATTTCCCATAGATTTTAATAGTATACAAAATAACGAATAAGTAGAGAGCAGAGTGGATCGAAAACGAGAATCCTACAATATATTGTTTACAAGAAGTACACTTGAAGGAAAGAGATACACACAGAGTAAAGGTAAGAAGCTGGAGCAAAATCTATTGTGCTTTAGTTGAAGTTAACAGAAAAAAACAGGGGTATCAAACGTTATCTCAGACAAAGTAAAAGCAAAACTTGGTCTAATTAAAAGAGATGAGAAGAAAACCCTATCTTGCTAAAAGGTACCATTGACAATGAAGTAATATCAATACTAAACATATATACACCAAGTGGTATAGCATCAAGATGCTTAAAGAAGTTAAGTGAATTAAAGGAAGAAATAGACAGCAAAATATAGTAGTAGGGGACCTCAACTGTACCTTCTCAGAAGTTGATAAATCCAACCAAAAATAAACAAGAAAGAAGGTAAGGAGGTAAATAGAATATTTTTAAAAATAGATGACACAACTTTGCAAAAAAAATTGAATGGGAACAGAAAGGAATATATACTTTTTCTCAGCAACAGATGGTACCTACGTGAAAATTTACCATGTAACAGAATAAAAACCTCAAAATTAAGTGTAGAAGGGCATAAATATTAAATGTATTCTTTTTGATTGATAATGCAATAAAACTATATTCAACAAAAGGCAGTGCAAAGATAGACTAAAAATTAAATGGAAACTAAATAATCTAATCATAAAGAATATGTGAGTCAAAGAACAAATCAGAGAAACAACCAATAATTTCATTAAAGAGAACACCAAGGAGATAATATACCAAAATTATGAGATGCAACCAAAGCAGTACTTGGGGGAAATTATTTCTCTAAATTCTTATATTCACAAAAAGGAAAAAAAAAGAACAGATCAATGAATTGGGTATGCAACTAAAAAAACTAGAAAAAGAATAAATTAAAAATCTCCAATTGAGCACCAAATTGTAAATGCTAAAAATCAAAGGTAAGATTAAGAAGTTTGAAAGTTAAAAAAATACATACATACATATATATATATATATATATATATATATATATATATAGAGAGAGAGAGAGAGAGAGAGAGAGAGAGAGAGAGAGAGAGAGAGAGAGAGAGAGCTAATAGATAAATCTAGGAGTTGGTTTTAAGGAAAAAACTCATAAGATAGATAAACAAATGCTTAATTTGATTTTTAAAAAAGAAGAAACTTCTCAAAAACTAAAAAAGGAAGCCCAAATTCCCAGTATCACAAATTAAAGGGGTAAATTCACCACCAAAGAAGAAGAAAGTAAAGCAAAGATCAGGAAATATTTCACTCAGTTATATACTAATAAATCTGACAATATGAATGAAATTGAATTATATATATATATATATATATGTATGTATATATATAATACATATTTTATATATATTCATTTTATTATATATAATGTGTGTATGTATGTATGTGTGTATATATATATACATATATGTGTGTGTATACACACACACACACACAACCTAGATCAATATATCATTAAATGTTAAAAACAGATGAGAAAAGAGAATGCCTAAATAATCTCATCTAAGAAAAAGAAATTGAACAAGTCACTAAGGAGCCACCTAAGAAAAAAGATCCCTAGGGTCAGATGGGTTCACAACTGAATTCTACAAAATATTTAAAGAACAATTAATTCCAATGCTATATAAATTATTTTTGAAAAGAAAAACCACAGAAGTCCTATCAAACTCCTTTTCTGACACAAATATGGTGTTGCTATTTAAACTGGGAAGATATAAAACAGAGAAAGAATAATATAGATAAATTTCCTTAATTCATTTCAATGCAAAAAATTTGAACAAAATACTGACAAGGTGATTACAGCAATATGTCACAAAGATTATACATTATGACCAGGTAGGATTTATACCAGGAATGAAGAGTTGGTTCAGTATTGGGAAATATATTAACATAAATGATCATATCAATAAAAAACTAACAGAAATCATACGATTACCTCAAAAGATGCTGAAAATCTTTTGACAAAACAAAGCACTCATTCCAACAAAAAACACTAGAGGGAATAAAAATATGTGGAATTTAATAATAATTTAAATTTAATTTAAAATTAATGTGTTTCCTTACTTCACCCTGATCTTACTGGGAAGGCAGGTAGTTTACCCCATTATAGATAATACTTGCTAATGGTTTCAGATGAATACTGCTTATCATTTCAACGATATGACAATTTTCAGATGAAATCAAAGCTATCTATAAGCATATAAGGACCTGCCCTAATTTCTTTTGATTACAAAAAAAATATAAATTAAAACAACTCAGAGGTACTACCTCACACCTATCAGATTGACTAATATGACAAAAAATTGGAAATGATCAGTGTTGGAAAGGATGTGGGAAAACTGGGGCACTAGTGCACTGTTGGTGGAGTTGTGAACTGATTCAACCATTCTGCAGAATAACTTGGAACTATGCCCAAAAAACAACCAAACTGCATACCCTGTGATTCAGCCATACCACTACTAGGTCTGTATTCCAAAGAGATAATAAAAAAAAGGGAAAAGGACATACATGTCCAAAAATATTTATTAGTAGACCTTTTTGCAGTGGCAAAATATTGGAAATTGAAAAGATACCCATAAATTAGGGAATGATTGAACAAGCTGTGCTATATGAATATAATGGAATACTATTGTGCAATAAGAAATGATGAATGGACAGAATTCAGAAAAACCTGGCAAAACTTGTACAAACTGATGCAAAGTGACATGAGAAGCACCAGGAAAACATTGCACATGGTATCAGCAACACTGTGCAATGACCAACTATGAATGACTTAGCTCTTCTCAGAAACACAATGATGCAAGACAAGAACAAAGGACACACAGTGGAAAATGTTATCCATATTCAGAAAAAGAAACAATGGACTCTGAATGCAGATTGAATCAGGATTTTTTTGAATTTACTTTATTCTTTTTACATTTTTCCTTTAGATCTCTTTACTCCAAAACTGTGAATAATACGGAAACATATTTTACATGTTACCATATATGTATGTATGTATATAAAATTGCCTACCATTTTTGGAAGAGGGGAAAAGAGGTAGGGAGGGAGAAAAATTAGAACTCAAAATTTTGTTAAAATGAATGCTAAAATTGTCTTGACATATAATTGGGAAAAATAAAACTATTAAAAACATAAAAAATAAAAAATAGTTTGATAAAGAAAATTTTCAAAAAAAACACAAAATAATAAACGATCATGTAGGATTCAGATGTGATCAAAGTCGGAAGAGGTATGTTCTATTTGAAAGGAACCAAAAATCTTTTGGATTATTTACCCCCAGTGTTGTCTTCAGTGCTCTTACTTTCCTCCCTTTTAATTGGTTTTGTTATAAAACTAGGGCAAAGAAAGGCAAAAATTTGGAATTAGCTCTACTCGTCCATTTATATTTGACATTGTCTAGAAGAATCCATGTTAAGAAAGTAAAATACATACATACATAAGCACACACATATCCCCTTTCTTTGCCAACACACTTTTAAAGATATTATTTTAGTAATGAAGGCAAGTCTCAATCAGTACTAGTGATGGGGCAGAGGCAAGATATGCTTTGAAATTAAAGTAATAAGAATTAATATGATGTGAGATGAGGAAATGAAATTAAGAAAGATAACCTCAGAGAAAGTGAGGTGACACAGTGAATAGAGCACTGGCCCTGGAGTCAGGAGGACCTGAGTTCAAATCCATTCTCAGACACTTAACACTAGCTGTGTGAACTTGGGCAAATCACTTAATCCCAATTGCCCTGCATTCCCTGCTTCAAAAAGCAAAAAGAAAAAGAAGGAAAGGCAACCTCAGATTATGATCACAGGATATTAGATGAATAGTGCTCCCACCAAGAAATGATAAAGTCACAAGGAAGAGAAAATGTAGGAGAAAAGATAATGATTTCAGAATTGGACAAACTGAATTTGAGGAACTATTTGGACACCTGGGTGGATATGTCTAATAGACAATTGAAGATATAGGCTTTTTGCCAACAAAGTCGAATATAGTTTTTAATCTTTATTCCCTTGTAATAGACTTTGGCACTTTAAAATTAATAACTGACATTTATGTAACACGTTACTACTAGCAAAACATTATTCTCAAAACTTTCTGAGTTTTGTTGCAAGTATCATTGCCTTGAGGTACATTAAAAAGACCACTAACTGTGGATTGTGAGGAACTGGGTTCAAATTCTAACACTGATGTTTATTACCTATGTGACCATTAGCATGTCACCCTAGCCTCTTTGGACTTCAGTTCTTCATATCCAAAATAAGAGGTAATATTAAATGACATTTGAGGTCTCTTACACTTTAGATTTATGATTTTTAAAATGAAAAATGAGGTTTTAACAAGTTAAATAAATACCCCATTGTCATATAGCTACTAAATATATGAGTCATATGTGAATCTGAGTCTTTCTGTCCACAGGTACATTATGGTGTTCTCTATAACCCACGATTTCTTTAGGAAATTTTGTTGTGGGTGGGTGAAATAGAAAATAAAATACCATATATTCAATATATTACTTCCTGAACTTCCATTTGGATATTGCTACTATGATTACATTCCTTAATGCTCCCTTTATCATATCACTTGATCCCAATTTCATTGCTTCCATATATCACTCCCCTCCAAAATAGACATATATAAGCAAATAAATACATAGATAGAAGAAACAATAAATTCAGAATGAGGACATGACTAGGTCTTATTTTATACCATTAAAGCAAGTTTCCACATTGATTGGTGAGGTCCCATCATCCATCAAACTATTGAAGCATATATAATTGCTAAGCCTAAGTTTATAACATGAATTCATGAAAAAATAGTTTCTATAGTTTTTATATATGTATGAAATATGATATTTTTATATATACATGTATGTGTATACATATGTGTGTATATACACTCATATATATATATATATATATATACACACACAAACATTATTTTGCCAAGAGTCACATAGCTGGTTAAGTGTCTGAGGTCAGATTTGAATTCAACTCTTCCTTATTCCAAGGCCCAGTACTTAATCACCTTATCATCTGTGGACTGAAACTTGACTTTTGCATAGTGATACCATTTTGGTCCTCTTAAAGAACAAAGGAGAGTAAACAAACAAACAAACACCAAATGAACCAACTATACACATATACTTGTGTGTGCGCGCGCATGCGCGCCCGCGCGCGCGTGCGTGTGTGTGTGTGTGTGTGTGTGTGTGTGTGCAACTCTACTGACTAAATGCTTGATTACATTAGTTATTTTGGCAATAGTGTATGCTATTCAACTACTCAGAACTGAGGGTGGATGCATGACTGGGAGAAAAATAGAGCCACTTTTTACTGCAAAATTTGTCTTTTTCTTAGATCTTCGACTTGGAAACTTTCCACATGTTACTTATCAGCTAGAGCAATGGATCTCAACCTGTGGTTCCTGACCCCTTTGGGAATCACTAAGACCATTGTAAAACACATTTCCGAAGATATTAGGAACTGAGAGACCACTCCTCTAGTTGTCTCCAGGTGGGTCTGCCCACATGCAGATACGTCCACATACAAATATTATAGGATCACATCATTAGGAAGGTTAAGAACCACTGAACTAGAGGAATTTTTTGTCCAGTGACAGAAATAGTTCAGCACGTATTTCCCTTTTTGGATAGTATCTAAGTTTATTGTTTTCTGTGTCTTGAAGAACAAAAAGGGAAACTCCAAATTAGTGGGTACTGTTTTGAACAGGGCCTAACCTACTACTCGGTAGTAAATGAGATGATTAGGAAGTTTAACTACTTCCATTTACTAGCCAACTCATTTATAAGACTAGAGATATGGAGTTAGAAAGCATCTTACAAGTAAACTAGTAAAACCTCATTTTACAGTCAGAGAAACAGACCCAGCAAGATGCAGTTTATCAAAGGTCACACAAGTATCAAGGAGCAGATGTAGAATTCAAACTCCAATTGTCTGACTCTAGAGGGAGTGCTCTAGCCACTGTCTCCTCTTCATAGCATTATTAAGAGTAAAGCATAAATTACAGGAGAAGTATATTAATGCCCTAAATTTGTCTCGACAAATATTTATTGAATGTGCATTTCCCTAAAGTACATTTTATTATCTACTACAGTGCAATAAAAATTCATAATTGCATTGAATGGAGGACTGGACTTAGTCACCTCTAGAGTGATTCTTTTCATATCCCTTTCTGCCATTCTATTATATGACCACCATATACTTCAGTTCAGCTGCAGATTTTCTTATCACAATATGAAATTTGGTGACGCCGTATAGATATGGTGAGCCCATAACATTTTTCTACATCTGATTTTATAGTTCAATGAAATATGTCTTTTTACTCACTTAAATTTTTAAAAATAGTCTTTCATTTTACCTCTTGAAAGGAAATAAATAATTCCTTATTTGTCAAATGATATGAAAGATGATGACAAAGAAATGAACAATTTTATCATCCTCCAAAAGTATTAAAAAAAACTTTCTGTGAACACAAATGTGGTTAAAAACAAAGAAACTGGGCTTAATGTAGTCAAAGCATTAATTGTTTTTTTTTAATAGGTGCTTTAAAAATAACAACATAGTATTTTAGAGCTAATGAGGAACTTAAAGGTCATCTAGTCTAATCTTATCTCTGACAGGTAGCCCTTTAGTTGCTATTAAGCATTTATTATCAATGGCAAGGAATTACTAATTTCACAACTAATTCATTTGATTTTGTGACCACCCTAATGGTTAATCATGTTTTTCATTATATTGAACGACAACCCCAAAAATCTTTCAACCCTTCGCTATTGTTTTACTCTTTGGAGCATTCCAAAATACATTTACTCCCACTTCCATTTCATAATCATTATAATTTTTCACTATATCTATAATGGTCACTAAGTTTTTTTCTCCTCCTAGTTCATTCAATTCTTCCTCAAGTGCCATGATTTTGAGTAAATCATTTTTGTGATTCTCATCTAGATACATTTCATCAGTCCATCACTACCATATTTTAAAGTATAGTTCTAAGGTTGTTAGTAGTTTGGAGGATTTGTAATCTCATTTGTGAGAATATTTCTGCCACACCGAAAGATCATGGCCACTGTACACAGTCTCATCTAGATTCTTGTCTGTTTAGCTTATTTACTACCTCAGTGGTACAAGTGTGTTACTGGAAATTTCCATCCATATTCTCTCATTCCCACTTGCTATTCCTGTTATATTTTTGTATCCTTTTTAGATCATACGTAACCATTAATAAAATGACCACCACATATCTAAATATACATTTTCCTTTAGTCACAAGCAATTTTGATTCTTTAGAGGTCATAATGTTTCATGATTCAAATCATATGTAACATTAATGAGGTCATGTCAAAATATCAAAGTTTTGGATCTTTAAAAATGTTACACAAATGTCCAAATGTGACCTGACTCAAACTCTTCCTTTTATTAAATTCTTGTCTTTATGTCCCCTTCTATATGAAGCACATGTCCAGGGTTAATATACTGATTGATTCACTCATAAAGTTCTTGACAAGGATGACCAGCATATATTTTTGTCTATTTAGTTCCTCCAACACAGATGTCTAGACAGATCTTCTAAAAGAAATAAAGAGGACACAGAAGTAGAAAAAGCACTTCTACATGTGGTTTAATTAGCACACAGTACAGCAGAAATATCATCTCTATCATTCTATTTTATTTATTAATTTTAAATATAAATTCATTTGTTTTCTTGTTTACATCACTCATTTCCATGAGATTTTTGACTTACAAATTTTCTCCCTGTCTTTCCCCAACCCCAACCCCAAAACTGAAATCCCACTGTAAAGCCCCTCCCCTGATCTGCTCTCTTTTGTGCCCTCCTCCAACACCCCTCTAAGTTTCTGGTAGGGCAGGGAGGGTCTCCCTACCCTAGTCCCTGTATATCTTAATTCCTAGTTACGTGTATTGCAGAGCTTCAAATTCAAGATTCTTTCGGTTCCTCCCTTGTCACCCACCCCCACTGAAAGGACAAGCAATTCAATACAGGCTGTGCATGTGTAATTACATAAGACATCTTCACAGTGGACATATTGTGACAGTCTGATCATATGTCCCTCCTTCCTATCCCGACCCCCTTGTTCTGTTCTCTACCCTGTGCCTGTCCCTTTACTGAAGTGTGTGCTTCCAGCAAACCTCCCCTAGACCCTGCCCTCCCCCTGTCATACCACCTCTCATCCCCATGCCCCCTACTCTCCTGTGTGGCATGATACCCAGTTTAGAGTTTATGTCATTCCTTCCCTAAGCCAAATTCAATTGAGAGTAAATAAAAGTAAAGTTGTAACAGTTATCCCTTGCCTGTTCTACATGGAATGATTAATCCCATTTTGTTACTCCCTATCTCCTCTGATTTGAGTCCTCTCCCACCTCAGAATTTTACTTTTTAAAGTATCATCCCTTTGTATTTGATTGATCCTATTCCCTCTATGTACACATATATACACATGCTAAGATATGTATTCATATGCATACATAGCCTCCTACATAGACGTATGTGTAAGTAGACATATACATATACACATAATTATATACATATATATGCATATATATATATGTGTATATGTGTATATGTATATATGTGTGTGTGTGTGTTTATATATATGTATATGTGTAGGTATATATATAAAGTGGCCATGATCTTTAGTTGTGGCAGAAATATTCTTACATATA
>JAQQSW010008599.1:0-13431 GCA_028646575.1 Pseudocheirus occidentalis
CCACAGGCTCCACAGGATCACATTCAGCCTATTGGGGGGCAGAGTATACTTTCAAATCAGGGAAGATTCTCAGAGCCACTTAAGCCTATCAAAGGGCCTAGGGGCAGGAAAGATCTTCAGATTCTCATTACAACATCACATGATTTTTTTTTCCCTCAGGGCCACTTTCACCTCTAGTTAATTATGGGACTTTTTACATCCAAGGGTCCTTGACTATTGTACTTAAAGCACAATGATTCTTCCCCATTGTCAGAAAAAACACTCAATTAAAAGGGTACATTCCTAAAAGACAGTAATATGTAGAGCACAAAGGTAGATAATAAGTCAAAATTCTTCTGACCATGGTCAAATAGTTGGTTTTTTTAAAAAAAGAAACCCTCTGTTTGCTTCTGAAACTTCTATGTGAATTTGCTTGAAATAGCCATAGAAATTGAGAAACTTGGTAATGAAGACATGGCTCACATAAAGCAAAAGTCACTTTGGCTTTGGGATGGACCAGACCCACTAGCGTCTAGATGAACTGTGCTCATAGTAGGTGCTTAATATATTACTGTACGAGTGATGGAATGAATGAACCTAGGAATACATAATTGAAGTCTTAATATAGGTATCACATTGGCACAGTGCAGAAAATATTAAGAAACCCAGAGGTGATCATTTAACATATTGGGTAGGCCATTTGTGCAAAATTCACGTGAGGACATTGATAAGTATGGAATGAGAAGTATGGGGGGTGGTGCTGTGATCTCCACTGCTGGAAGGAGTACCCACGTTGCTGAGATCATGGATCCATTGAAATTCCTACCAGGTTTGAGGTGGCTCAACTGTTGTCTGTCTGGAAGAAGGAATGCCATTCAAAAGACTGGGTGTCTTCCCTCCTAGGGACTTCTTTGAGCCAGAAGCCATCCCACTGTTCCCCATTGTGGGCCTAAGATGGATTAGATATTTCAGTGAAGGAGAATAAGGAACCTCTGACTTCTAATAGTATGGGACCTCATATATTTGTGTTAGGTTCAGTCTTCCATTTCTAAGCTACTTCTCTGAAAAATGCATGAATGTTGGCAGAATGCTTTGAGACCTATGTAGGAAAGGGCCAAGATAAAACCACTGGTATTACTCCAGTGGGTAATTGAGTCTATTTCTGACATGATGATTACCCTCTTGGACCATGTGGCCAACACCTAGAATGAGCCAATCAACCACAAGGGATAATTCCACCTCATTGTGGATTATGGAACTGTGGAAGGAATTTAAAATGTGCATCAGACCTGAGGGAGAGAGCCTGTCATCTGAGAGGACAGAAGGAGACACCAAACCACAAAGGTAATGTTTAAACATGCAATAAGGTTTTCCAAAAGATTTGGTGGAGTGTGTTCAATGAAGCAATTATATCTGCAACTAAATATTGGATCTCAGTAAAATATTATTTCACCATTGGACATATTTGGTGGGACCTTGAATGACCATTTAAAAAATGAACTTTCTTGTCTGTTTTATATTTTTCTGCATATATTTTGTTTCCCTGAGGAGAATGTGAGCACCATTGATGAAGGGGCAAGTATTTATTATTAAGAACAGCAAACATTCATAATCTGTGCTAAGGGTAGATACTATTTTCAGTTTAACTTTTGTATCTTCAGTGCTCAGCCAAGTGTCAGATGCTCCACATATTAGGTGCTCCATAAATGCTTGCTAAATAGTATTCTTAGATTTTTTTTTCTTCCAGGGGGAAAGACCCATAGAAGATTAGAGCAGTTACAGGCTTTAGAAATCATCTTATCCAACCCCTTTATTACGTAGATAAGAAAACTAAGGACTAAAGACTATTCTTATAATAATGTTAACTGTCAGTCAACTAGCATTTATGAAATGTCTACTCTTTTCTAGGCACTATATTAGACATTGGATATGGGAAAAAGGCAAAGATTAATCATTGCTCTCAAGGAGATCACAGTCCAGTGAGTGATAACTTGCAAAATATTGGGAGTAATTTCAGAAGGAAAACATTTAAGACGAAGAAGGAATTAATTTTTTTTTTTTTGCAGAACATGGGAGTTCAACTGAGATATGAAGAAAACCAGAGAAACCAGGAGGCAGAAATGAAGAGGGGAGAGTTCTAGGCATAAGAGACAGCCAGAGAAGATGCTCAGAGTTGGGAGATGGGATGTCCTGTTTGTTGCACAACAGGGAGTTCAGTGTAATTGGTCCACAGAGAACAAGGAGGGGAGGAAGGTGTAAGAAGACAGGAAAGGTAGGAAAAGAGCTAGGCTGTGAAGGGCCTTGAAAACCAAAGGGAAGATTTTAAATTTGATCCTAGTGGTAATTGGGAGCCACTGGCATTTATGGCTAGACTTGCATCTTAGAAAGATCAATTTGACAGCTGAGTGGAGGATAGATTGGAGTAGAGAAAAACCTGAAGTAGAGACATCAACCAACAGCCTATTTATTGTAATAGTCCAGGAGTGAGGTGATGAGAGTCTTCACTAGGATGGTATCAGAGAAGAGAAGGGGAATCTATATAACAGATATTATGAAGGTACAAAGGACAGGGCTTGACAGCTGAATTTCTTGGAATGACATCTAGGTTTTGAGCCTGGGTAACTGGAGGATGGTGGTCCCCTCAACTGTAATAAGGAAATTACAAAGAGGGGAAGGTTTTTGGGGAAGGATGATGAGTTCAGTTTTGGATATGTTGAGTTTAAGAAATCAATAGAATTTAGTTATTCAATGTTGTTCTTAAAACAATATTGCTGTTACTACATCTAATATTCTCTTGGTTCTGTTAATTTCTCTCCATTATTTTGTGCAAATTTCCTCATGTTTTTCTAAGATTGTCTAGAGCAGTGATTCTCAACCTGTGGATTATGTTCAGTTTGTAACAATGAAAATATATCCTGCATATCAGATATTTACATTATAACAGTAGCAAAATTACAATTATGAAGTACCAACGAAAATAATTTTATGGTTGGGGGTCACCCCAACATGAGGAACTGTATTAAAGGGTTGCAACATTAGGAAGGTTGAGAACCACTGGTCTAGAGCATCATTTCTTATAACACAATAGTGTTCCATAATAATCATATGTCACAGATTGTTCAGTCATTCCCTAATTGACAGGCATCCCCACAATTTCCAGTTCTTTGCCACCACAAATTAACTAAAAAGCACACATGAAGGAAGACACTATTTGCATCTAAGAAAGAACTGATAAATTTAAGTATGTATTGAATGATTATATATATATATATATATATACATATAGTGTGTGTATATATACATATATATTTGTAATTAATGGTAGCCATCTCTGAGGGAGAAGGGAAGGAAAAAAAGATAAAAAATTTACATAATAACTTTATCACACATTGAAAGGGAATAGCAAGTTGTACATAACAGATTTGTAGTTTCATGTGCAATCATATTTTTTATTATACTATGTTGTAGAAAGGTTTGCTTTATTCCACAAATTAAAAACCAAATAAATAAATTTTTTTAGAAAGGTATCTATGAGACAGCCTATTAGAGATGTCCATAAGGCATTTGGAAGTGAAAGACTGCAAAACAGCAGAGAGGATAGAGTAGGACAAGGAGATTTGGATAAAGATGATAACTGAACCCATGAAAGCTGATGAGATCACCAAATAAAGTAGTATAGAGGAAGAAGAGAAGAAGGTCCAGGACAAAGCCTTGAAGGATACTTAATGTTATTGGGTATGAAATGGATAAAGATTAAGCAAAGAAGAAAGAAGAGTGGTCAGAGAGTAGGAGGAAAACCAGGAGAGAACGGTGTCAGAAAAACCTAGAGAGAAGGGAGTATCAAGGACAAGAGGGTGATTGGCATGTCAAAGGCTTCTGAAATCACAAGAAGATGAGGACTGAGTTTGGTGACCAAGATCCCTGGTAACTTTTGGAGAGAACACTTTTGAATAAATGAAGTTGGAAGCTAGACTAGAAAGTTTTGAAAGTGAGAGGAAGTAAGTGGGGGCATCTATTACAGATGGCTTTCTTAAGGAGTCTAGTCACAAAAGGAAGAGAGATACAGAAGATCTAGTGGGGATGGAAAGGTCAAGTGAGGGTTTTTTTGAGGATGGGGGAGAGACATGGACATATTTATAGGCAGTAGGGAAGCAGCCAATAGGCAGAGAATGATTGAATGTTAACTGAGAGAGTAGGGTCGATAGAGGGAGTGGTATAAGATGAGGAGGGAGAAGAGGGGGTCCTTGGCAGAAGATCTCAATTTTTTTCAGTAAAATATGAGGCAAGATTCTCAGCTGTGAGGGTGGAGGGAGAATTAGCCATTGGTGGTTTGGGGAGGGATGAAAAAATGTAGAAGAGCCACTGTAGCGAATGGGCTAGTGAATCAATTAGGTAAGCATAAAAGGATTGCCTTACTGCAGTGAGGTCCCACTTGAGATTATGTAACATAAATTTATAGCAACTCCAGTCAGCACAGTTATAGTTGATTTTTTCCAACTTTGTTCAACAGCATGTGTGGAGGAGGGAAGGCAATGGATGGAGGGAGTGATCCAAGTCTGTGGCTTGGCAGAACAAATACTTCCAAGGAACTAAAGAAAAGAGAACATGGTAGAGTTAAACTAATTTATCAAGGGGATCAAATGGGGAAGGGAAGAGAATATAACTCGTATGAAGATAATGGATTTTCAAGCTTTGAAGTGCTATATAAATTCAGTAATTATTGTTGTTATTGCCTAAGGTTAAGATTATCTCTTCCACATTGTGACTTTCTCCATCATGGTTTATCATAAGAAAGTGAATGGGAATTTTGGGGAGTTTTGTGGAAGCCAAAGACAACATATGAAGGCCAACAGATGACACAAAAATGTTTAGCCCAAATTTTACAATAAAGTAGGGGTTCTCAACCTGTGGGTTATATTCAATTTGAATACATTCTGCATATCAGATGTTTACATTATGATTCATAACAGTAGCAAAAATTACAGTTATGAAGTAGCAATGAAAACAATTTTATGGTTGGAGGGTCACCACAACATGAGGAACTGTATTAAAGGGTTGTGGCATTAGGAAGGTTGAGAACCAGGGCAATAAAAAATTATAAATACCTTATAAAAGAAAAAGAAAAAAATCAGATGCCTTCTCTCATAGGAAGGGAAGGCAAAAATTTTATTGGGATTTTCCAGATTGCTGGGGTGGGGAGGAGTGGGTGGGCAGGCAGAGGAATGAAGATGGGGGATCAAGGGGGACTGCATTCTTAACCCCGAGATATGGAAGGGAAAACTGTCTATAGTTGAGATATACTATAGTAGAATGTAGTCCAGAGGTATACCATATGCTATCTGCTCCCTGAACGAGCTTAAAATGTCATTGGGAAATATTTAACACAATAAGTAAAAATACAGTAGGACATAGTGTCCATATGTGGTTTTTGAAATCAGTATGGGCCACAGTGATCTTTGTGTAGAACTTTAGTGGGTCTATTTCTGAGTTTGACACCTTTGATATTTAGTCAATAAAGAGCTGGCCTCAGAGACAGAGACTTAGGTTCAAGTCTAACCTGCCATATATGAGTAATGTGATCCTGGGTAAAGTCATTTAACCCTCAGTGCTCCAGACTACTTGCTAAGACAGCTAGTTATAACCAAATTCCTTCTCTGCATTGGTAGAAGGACTTTACTCATTGAGAATTCCCAATGCTGGTGAATCACAAGTCTAGATCATGATGATGAAATGAAAAGGCTGTTACATTTGGAGTCAGAAACACCTGGGTTCAAATCTGGCCTCTGTTACTTATGGTATTGACATAGAAACGTGACAGCTTCCTAGTGTCAGGTCTTCACATGTCTTCACCTTGAGGTAGCTTACCTACCTCAAAGGGTTCCTGTAAGGTTTGAATGAGATAATGTACAGGAAATGCTTTGCAAGCCTTAAAACGCAAAATGTATTTTGTTTATTTATAGGACTATGAAAAAAGTGCTTTATAGAGAGAGGTAGGACGGTGGAGCTTTCTCTACAGGAATTGAAACATTAGGAAGAAGGGAGGGTTTAGGGGGAGGAAGAAAATGAATTTGATTTTGGACGTGTGGAGTTTAAGTTCCTGATTGAATTTGAGATGTCCACTAGGCAAGAAGAAATCTAAAAGAGGTGAGAGGCTAGGGCTGGATAAACAGATCATCTGCACAGAGGTGAAAGTTGATACCATATGAGCTTACCATTCTGAGCTGTGGTTTTGTCCAAGTCTATCAGTTTGGGATTAAGAGGACAACTAGCCTATGACAGAAAAGATTTTCTGGGTTTACTGAGGCTGACAGTGGTTTTGTGACTTGTTTAGGGTCATGATGCCCATCCAAATGGAAACTCTTTTATTTGCTAAAAATAGTGGAAACACATTGTATAGGAATAGCTCCTATTTGTGCTGTACTTTAAGATTTACAAAGTACTTTCCTTTTGAGGTAGGAAGTGCAAATATTATTGTTTCATTTCACAGACCTACAAACTGAGGCTCACAGAGATAACATAGCTTACCCATTGTCATGTAGATGGTGAGTTTGGATTCCAGCCTAGGTCACTTGAGTCCCTTGGTACTCTTTCTAAAATCCTACACAGGATCATTGTGCACTCTGTGTGTGTGTGTGTGTGTGTGTGTGTGTGTGTGTGTGTGTGTGTGTGTGTGAGTGTGAGTGTGATTGGGGGGGGCAGGACTTGCCAATGGACCCAGTCTTTATGATTGGTGATGCAATCCCCATGTGGACTTTGGAGCATGCTCAGACATTCTGTAACTGGTTCCAGTCTGCTAACCACACGGCAAAGAGGAGGCTTTTGGGGGTTCTGTGAAGGTTGAATGTGGATGCATTTAGAATGCACTGACTAGTCAAATTGGTAGTCTTAGTCTGGCTCTTCCTGATATTCCTGTTCTATTTGATATAGCTTTGTCTCTCACTGTGAACCAGCAGAGAGAAAAAATGAAATGGATAGCAGATCAGTCAAGAAAAAATGCCTGAGACTGTAGGCACTAGTTAGTGCCTTGTTGAAGGCACCCCAAGTTCCAGCCATGCAGCCATGTCAAGAGGCTTTCATTCATGTGGATGGCAGAACCAGTTACAGAGCGTGTTAGATGTCTCTCCAAGGTACTTCCATTACTCATCATCATGGCTGCCTTGGAAGCAGGCTCACCAGCTTGTGGGAAGATTCCATCAGAGGCACTCAGTGCATGTACCAGTACCCATTATAGTACCATTTTAACAGAAATAGCTGGCAGACCACCCAAGCTACTCACCTAGAACTTTAAATAAAGGAGAAAAATGTTCTTTTAAGTTGGGATTTTAAAAGTTTTGTTTCTGTATCCCTAACATCTAACAGAGAGCTTAGCATATTGTTGTTAAGTTGTTCAGTCATGTCTAATTCTTTGTTACCCAGTGAACCAACTGTTTGGGGGGGGAGGGGTTTCTAGGATAAGATACTGGAGTGATTTGCCATTTCCTTAAGTGACTTGCCCAAGTTTGGATGGCTAGTAAGTGTCTGAGGTCAAATTTGAACTCTGGTCTTTCTGACTCTAGGCCCCGTACTTACTCTTATCTATTGTGCCACCTAGCTGTCCAACACTAGCACGGAGTAGGCATTTAATAAATATTTGGTGATTAATTGGTCAATTTGTCCATATTGTCATTTCCAGACCATCTTTGTGGAGGTTGTTCTTTGCAGATAGGGATTTGGTTGAGAGAAAACGCCTCAGAACCAAACCAATGAATGATAATGTGTTAAAAGGAAGGTAACACGGACAGCAGGACCTTGGGGCTACAGGTTCCCCATCCCTGATCTAGGGACAATGCCCTTCTCACATACTTCCTAGATTCTTTGCAAGCACAACAATATGGACAAAGATATTAGAGTTGGAGTTGGTTCACACAGTTTAACTGAATGTTAAATTTTCAGTATGAGTATCTGTACCTCAGCGATTGTCAAATGCTACAAATCAAGTCCTGATCTGTTATTTTGCTGGTTTTCTAGACTTAATAAAATGATGAAGAAAATGTTAATAATGCAAGTTAAACTTAGAAGCATATCATGCATACTTCCCCTGTCCTTGCCATCCCCCAGCCATTTAAAATTTACCAGATGCCCCTGATAATAGACCATACTTGAATCAGAAATCATAAAATGCCCTAATAAAGAGTTTATGTGAAAGTAGCTCAAGTTGAAAGGAAAGAGAGAAACCAAGCTCTGAGTGGCCCCATTTAGTCCCTTCACTTTCTGTTTCAATCAGGAAATTGGGCAGCATGGAATTCAGCAATAAAAGACAAAAGGCAAGTACTACTCTTCCATAAAAATGCCTCTCCCTGGTGGTCAGGGAAGGGTGAGGCACTCTCTGTGTCTCTGCAATGTCACTGTACTGTACTGGGCACTTCAGATCCACATGGACCAAATCCAGGAAAAGCAACTCTATCCAACATTCCAGTCCCATTCATCCCTCCCCGCTGACAGTTCTCTACTCTTTCCCTAGATTTAAAAATAGAAAACCCAAAGAAGAGGGGACAGAAGCATTTTCGTGTCTTAGAAGTCTCCTCACATTTCTAGCTCTGTACTCTCTGACCTACAGTAGGAAGTCTTTGAGGGAGGGAATCTCCTCCAAGGGTGTTAATTCCAAGCTGGGTAGGGATGGGGAGATCAAAGCACTCCCCATGGCTTCCAAGAGCAGAAGACCAAGAAAGACTTTTTGATCCCCACCAGAGCCCCTTAGAGGAGAGGCTTGTCATGGAGCAATTAGACCTTCAAAGCACTTCTTCCTAAAGAATTGGCTCCTTCCTCTCCCTCCCTTGGCCTTTGATGGAATAGGAGGTGGAAGCATTCATGCATTTTATGTGAGGTGAGATCCTACGTGTTGTGAGGGACTGTCCCTTCATCATTCTGTAACTCCAAGGAAGGTAGAAAAGACCTCTCTAGCTTCTTCTTCTTCACCCTCTACCAAAGGAGACTTTGAATTCCTACCAGGAGGGGAAGAAGAAGTTAGGGGCTGGAGATCATTCTGCTCTTCGCAGAGAGAAGGGTATATTATCAGGCTAGAATTCTAGATGGGCTCCCTTAAATGTTGTTATTCTAGGACAGGCCTGTACAACCTGTGGCCTTTGGGCTGCTTACAGCACATTGGCTGCTTGTGCATGCCAAAGGCTTTTCTCTACATGCAAAGGATTTCTTCCTCTTCATTTTTCACAAGCCACCCCAAATCCTTTGTTATACTGCAAACAGTAGCAGCCTGCAGGCTGCAGGTTGTACGGGCCTGGTCTAGAGGATACTTTGCCAGTCTTAGACTGAAAACCACTGGCTACCTAGCAGACAATCTGGTGTATCTTATATCCATTGCTCAGAGTACAGGTCCACATTAGTCCTTTTCTTCCAAGTTCAGCAATTTACGCACATTCCTGTCATTCTATTTTTCTTAGATCCTGTTACTACAGCAAAAGAGAGGCTGCATTCTATGATGCCCTTGACCACCATGTCTTCTTTTTCAAATTTTATTTTATTTTATTTTTTTTTGCTTTTTGGAGGGCAGTTGGGGTTAAGTGACTTGCCCAAGGTCACATAGCTAGTTTTTGTGTTAAGTGTCTGAGGCTGGATTTGAACTCAGGTACTCCTGACTCCAGGGCTGGTGCTTTACTCACTGCGCCACCTAGCCGCCCCCTTTTTTTAATTTTAAATTGATTTGTTTATTTACTTTGAGTTTACAAGATTCAGTTCCACAATCTCTTAAGTTTCAAATTTTCTACTCTCCCTGCCCCCTCTCCACATGGCAGCTTGCAATCAAGTATAGGATCTACAAATACTTTCACGCTAGACATAAGTCTGGTTGCAAAGAAGGGCTTAACCACCATTTCTTTGAATGGTTTCTGAGATCTCCCATCATAGACAGGAATCATCCTAAATCTTTCTCCAAATGGTCTGGAACTGCTGAACTGGATTCTGTGAGTTGTAGCTCAAGCACATCCCATGTCTCACTCATGCAATGTTCTTTTGCCGAGTTCCAGCCTCAACATATCTTTACACTTTTGTAGTACAAGGTAGTTCCCAAAGTCAAGTACTTCAGGGCCTAGCACAGATGGTGAAAAATTGGAGCTCCTTTGTGATGTTCACTGAAACCTCTTGCCCTGATTGTCTTGTAATTCTCTTCACAGTCTGAACGGATGGTCAAAGTGTATAGATATTGAGTTCTAGCTTATCCCTTGAAGTTTGCTGCTAGAATTTTGAAAAGACTAGAATTAGATCCAAACAGATTTGACATTCCAGTGAGTGTTGGATTATCTGGGCATACCAGCACCACAGTATCCACTTTGGACACTTACAACTTCCTTAGAAAATTTCAAACTTACTTGGTCATATCTCAGGGATAACTAGTTTATATCACTTAAATCACCAAGTCCAAGTCTTGTCATAGGCTTTAAAGATATTTTGCCCAATACCTACCATAGAAAGACTGGAAAATGATTGTAACTTGAGACCTATTGTGGGGGATGTTATTGCAGGCCAAATTCTCAATTTTCATTATCATCTCTACATGAGGTCCTCTGAGCCCATGTGGAACAGATCCATAAGGAATTGATGATGAAGTTAATGTAACTCTCCTTATCACCCAGAGTGAGCTCCTCCCTGGCCCAATCCAGTTTGCCAAAGTTGAATCAGAAAATTTTAAAATTCTTCATGACCAAGGTTCCATTGCCTTTGCTAATGTATCCAAAATAATTATAACCATTTAATCCACAATTAAAACAAACAATAGATCTGTTATTCTCATGATGACCTGATGGGAAGTCTTCTTTTATTGGGCTTTTATACCCTTCATTTCCTTGGCCTTTTACCTATTCATGGAGAATAGTATAGTGTACTCCTATCTCTTATCCAATTATCTCAGGTTCTGTAATGGCAGCTCAGCACTGGCGTTGATGTTGCCCCGTTTTGCTTCTATGTTCCATGCTCCAGAAGGTCTGGAGATTGCTAAGGCTGAGTCCTGTGGATTATGTTGATCCTTGAAGCTTAGGAGTATTTGTCTCACCTTGAACATAGCAGTGGTTTCTGCATTGCACAAATTTGATGACATCAGCTACCCTTTTCTGCAGGCTGAATGCATGTAGGCAAAGTCAAGCAAGGGTAAAACATGGCATCACTTCAGAATAACTGCATTAGTAACTAACTTTACACACAGTAAGAATGACTTTTTCATGTATCAACATATAGAAAATAATCATATATTTAGTAGCATTCAGATTTTTAAGAAATATACCATACCCAAAATACAACAATTATAAAAGTATATATAATTATATATGCAATGAAGTTTTTAATATAATATATAGAATGTATATAATTATATTACATATTATATAATTATCCTATATATAATTATACTACACATAATATAATTATACATTACATAATTACTACATATAATTATATTTTACATAATGCAACAATTATATAATTGTATAAATCAAACTTAAATAAGTTTATTACAGCTCCCCCCCAAAAAAAGACAAAATTAAAATTGCCTTAAAAATTCTAGGCCACAGCTAGAAACAAAATTATCTTTGACTCTAAATAAGAGGAAACAATGCAAAAAAAGTGTTTTCCAGAACAGGTAGAGAAAATCCAATTTCTGAAACAAAATTGAACACAGAAAAAAATATTCCAGAAACTTCCCAGGTCAAGGAAGTATCCTAAGCCTCAGAGTGCTTACCTTAGACAATACTGATTTTACATAAAGGGCTGGGTATATTGAAACAAAGCAGATGAAGTCATTCACTTCCCTCCTGTCCCTCCAATCAGTCTGGGAAGGAAAGCTCCTCACTCCAAATTTCTCTCAAAAATTGTTAGTTTACAAGTACAAAATGTGATCCATGCTGTTTATGGCAAACAGTTCCTACTTATATTTATCCTCAGTCATCAGAGAAATAAACAACTTAAATAACACGGCTTAAAGAATCGAATGGGAGGGGGGTGGTTATTGGCTATTAAAAAAACAAAAACAAACATGAGGTTATTTGCACTAAAATGTATAGCCAAATAGCCCTATCCAGAACAAAAGGCAGTTTAAAAAATACATTCATATGCCACAATTGATCCAGCCATTTCCTAATTGATGGGCATCCCCTTGATTTCCAATTCTTTGCACTGATCCACTGCTCTATTCCTTAGCCAGTACCAAGTAGTTTTGATGACTGCTACTTTATAATACAGAATAAAATCTGGTAGGGTTAGGCCACCTTCCATAGCATTTCTTTTCATTAATTCCCTTGATATTCTGGACCTTTTGTTCTTCCAAATTAATTTTGCTACTATTTTTTTCTAGCTCTATAAAGTAATTTTTTTTGGTAGATTGATTGGTATGGCACTAAATATATAATTTAATTGAGGTAAAATTGTCATTTTTATTATATTAGCTTGACCCAGCCATGTACAACTGATGTTTTTCCAATTAGTTAGATCTGACTTTATTTGTGTGAAAAGTGTTTTGTAATCATGTTCATATAGTACTTGGGTTAGTTTTGGCAGGTAGATTCCCAAATATTTTATATTGTCGAGAGTAACTTTAAGTGGATTTTCTCTTTCTATCTCTTGTTGTCAGATTTCATTAGAGATATATAGGAATGCCAAGGACTTATGCGGGTTTATTTTATATCCTTCAACTTTGCCAAATTTATTTATTATCTCAAGTAGTTTTTTACTTGATTCTCTAGGATTCCATTTATTCCTATATTTTCTAGTGTTTTTAGGAATGGATGTTGTATTTTTTCAAAAGCCTTTTCTGCATCTATTGAGATAATCATATGGTTTCTGCTAGTTTTGTTGTTGATGTGATCAATTATACTGATAGTTTTCCTAATATTGAACCACCCTTTTATTCCTGGAATAAATGCTCCCTGATCAAAGTGTATTATTCTCATGATAAGTTGCTATAGTCTTTTTTGCTAATATTTTATTTAAGATTTTTGCATCTATATTCATGAGGGAAATTGGTTCTATAATTTTCTTTCACTGTTTTGTCTCTTTCTGATTTAGGTATCAGTACCATATTTGTGTCATAAAAAGAATTTGATTGGACTCCTTCTCCAATTTTCCTGAAGATTTTGTAAAGTATTGGAATCAATTGTTCTTTAAATGATTGGTAGCATTCACTAGTAAATCCATCTGGCCCTGGAGATTTTTTCCTAGGGAGTTCATTGATGGCTTGTTGATTTCTTTTTCTGAGATAGGGTTATTTAAGTAGTTTACTTCCTCTTGAGTTAATTTGGGCAATTTATATTTTTATAAATATTCATCCATTTCACTAAGATTGTCAAATTTATGTGCATACAATTGGGCAAAATAATTCCTAATTCATTGGAGGTAGATTCACCCTTATTATTTTTATTTTTGATCCTCATAATTTGGTTTTCTTCTTTTTTTTTTTGCTTGTTTTTTTTTTTT
>JAQQSW010008600.1:0-13431 GCA_028646575.1 Pseudocheirus occidentalis
CAGTGGTTTATCAACCCAGTAAACCCAATCTGCAGCATTGATTGCCTATATGGCTGTTTTGTTTCTTAGCTGTCTTTTTTATTTCTTGCGTTCCTTATTACAAGGCTCCAATGGGTTTCATGCTTAGGAAAGAATACATTTTTATGCATTTATATGATAGAAAGATTCAGGGTTAAACCTTGTAGTGGGAGCAAAACCTGTAGAAATATTACTCTTAATTCTCCTGAGACATGCTTTCCCTGTTTCATTTTTGTAATAATCTTTCATAGAAGGAAAAGTAATTACTCTCCTATAAGACTCTAATTAAGTGGCAACCCCTGTTGAAATACCTCATGATGCTAACATTTTCAGAACTCATATGCCTTGAAACCCAAGAAATAAAATAAGACTTGACCTAAAAAAGAACCAGGATATAAATGAAATTTTAATTTTTGAAACAACTGTAAAAAATTTTGGTGGCATTTCAAATAGGATTTCCAATTTATTTATTTTTTCTGGAAGTTGCTTCTTTAGTACTATTCCCCAATGGTTTTGTTTCAACTTGGTTCACATTAATCAAATAGATTGTTTCTCTTTTTCTTTTTGAAATATGTATACATGAATAAAATGAAAAAAACGTTGCTGACTCTCATAAAAACAACACACCTTCAACTTCTAATATAAAAATTTTGACTACTATAATATGTATACATAAAGTTACCCTTGCCTACCTAATTAGTATTAAACAAAGATGGATAGAGTTCTCATTAACTGTTCTTTTGTAAATATCACATTTGCATAGCTAACTGGTGTTCCTTGATGGTGCTAATTCAGTGATAGTTTTAATGATGTTTTTATTCCAAAATTTAGCCTTTTCTTTAGCTCTTTGAAATATATATGTGCATGTGTGTATATTTATACACATATACATATATGTATATGTGTATAAATATGTGTGTGTGTATATATATTTCTTGAATACTAAATATTTGCCATTGAGTAACCACATATTGTAATATTCATTGCATAGTGTATTATAATAGAGATCTACAGATTGCTAGCTGAGCTGTTCATAAGTATATCTCTCTTTTTATCATTTAAAGTTTGATTTTTTAAAAGTTGAGCACTTTTCCACAATAAAGAAACTATGATACCCCAAATATATTTATCTATACATTCAATAATTTTCATTCTTTCAAAAATCTATGTATTGAACACTTATAAGCAAGCATAAAGTCAGTCATGAGCAGCTGTCCTGAGGACTACTGTTGTGAATAACTTTAAGGATCTAATTGTGAATAACTTTAAGGATCTAATTGTGAATAACTTTAAGGATCTAATCACATAGAATAGTTGGAATGACCTGAAGCACAACATTCAAAAATTAAAGCACTAGTTCACAACAATATAACATAACAATTTATTACTAAGGTGGCCACGTAGTCTTAAACATCCACCCCTAGGTCACATGAGACTCTGGGCAGCCCCCTAGCTTTGAAACCCCAGATGTTGGTGCTTCCTTCTCTGCTAACTAACTACATATGGATGTAATGGTCAGACGGCTGGAAGACTGTCTGCTGATCTGTTTCTTTGTCTGCTTGTAACTTCTGCTTGCATTCTATGAAGTTCAGGGTGTTGACTTTTCCCCCTGAACTAAGTAAATGATATATGTCTGATTGATTAAAATAAGATTGTTAACTCATTTTGAGTTGCTTTCCTTTAGAAAAGCAGATCTAAGAACAAGTTCTAGCAGCCATCCTGGGTATACTAGGATGCTTGCTGATACAGTGACTTGCCCAAGGCTGCATGGCTAGTAAGTGTGAAGTGTCTGAGGCCACATTTGAACTCAGGTCCTCTTGAGTCCAGGGCTGGTGATCTATTCACTGTGCCACCTAACCACCCCCTGTAATTTCTAAGAAACTTTTTAAAAAAAAAGTTTCTTAGAATTCATGTCTTAGAATTCATGTCTTAGAAGTTTCAGGGAAAATAATAGATTATATTCCTTCCCTATTCATTGAGACAATTTTAATACTTTGGTCAATCTGTGGTATCCTCCATGTGGGTACACTCTCTACTAATGCACACAGAATCTCTTCTATGCATTTATATTCTCTATCAATCTTTGTCATGCCCTCTCTAAACCTTCCAAAAGTGTGAAAGGTTTTCCTCTGGTCTTTGTAATCTTTTTGTGGGTAGTTTTTTTGCTTTGTTGTTTGTTTTGTTTTGTTTTTGTTTTTGTTTTTTGCACTAAGTCTTGCTGTGAACAAATGATATAAAAAATAACTTCAGGTCTGAGCCCACTCATCACAGGAATCAAGGTGGTAAAAGGAGAGTGAACCTTCAAGTGTGAAGTGAAATATGTGTAACTTTGGTTCTTATTTTTTCACAGTATATGTATTTTGTGGAAAAAGAGTGTACCATGACTTTTGCTTTGTTTCTATATTTTTTGTTATTATGAAATTGAAAAATATCAAATAAAAATGTTTTCATATACAAAGAACAGAAAAAAAGGATTATATACAAATTGTGAATCTAAATTAAGGTTGGCTTGACTTTTGTTAAGAATATGAGAGGTGTGACAGGCTAATTCTAGTGCTGTCCTGTTTTTCTCTCTCTCCCTCCAAACTTGCATCTATTCTATTCTATGCATTTATAATTTTTTTCCAAAAAATTATTTTAGACTCAAATGCCAGAACACAGAGAACTAAAAAAGAAACATAACATAACATAAACTTAAATATAAAGTTAGAAAGAAATAAAAACATGTCATGTGCATAGCAGAAGATGAGAGGATTCAAAATATCTAACAATAAATACTCATTTCAAGAAAGCTAATGTGATAAAAAAAAAATGTGTTGTATTGAGAACTGTCCATCCCTTGCTTCCTTGTGAATTTTCTTTTGTTCTCTGCTGTGCACTTTTTTACTTTGTTCTTTTACCCTTACCCCCCCAAAGGCTACAATAAAGTTTGATACGTTTCTCTGTAGCTTTAGATATATACATACTCAAATACATACATATACAGATATATGCTTTCTCAAAACTATTCTACTGCTGACCTTTTTTATATATGATTATATTTCTTGTTTCCCATCACTTCTGCCTCCTCTACTTTACTTCTATCCACTATCTTACCCTCCTATGACTTGCCTACCCCCCTCCAAGGATCCCTCCCTATCCTCCCATTCTCATAAATCTAAACAACCTTCTATACCCCTATTTACCTATTCTCTCACCCTCCCCTCTAAATATTCCTCCCTTGTCCTCTCCCCCTCCCTATGCCCCTACTGTTTTATTTCTTCTGAATTTGGAAGACTATTATACTCTTTTAAATATATATGTATTGTTCCCTCTTAAACCCATTCCCAATGAAAGTAGGTTACCAGAATTACCAGCCCTCCTCCCCCATCTGATTCTTCTATAACAATTCTCTTTTGCACCTCAAATACTTATTCTTATTTTAAGCTGTTTTTAATTTTACTTTTTAAATGTTTTTACTTTTCAAATTCATGTCATTCTCAGGTTTACTGTGATCTTTCTTATAAACTACCCAATTATTGATAAGAATCTTAGATGTCCATTTAACATTTTACATATATATCAAAGTAAACAGTCTGTTCTTATGAGTCCCTTATATTCAGTCTTTCTTATATACCTTATATTTCCTTCTTTTATGTTATATCTTCTATTAAGTTCAGAATTTTTTAAAACAAAGTCCTGGAAGTGTGACAGTTTATCAAATGTCCTTTTTTCATTCAGTATAATATTTAACTTTGCAGAGTATGATATTTTTGGCTGGAGTTCCAGTTCTTTTGTTTTGATATTTTGTGTTCTAAGACCTATGTTCCTTTAATGTCTCTGCTGCTAGGTCTTGTGGTACCATCATATTTAAATTGCTTTAATCTTGATACTTTTAATATTTTTTCCTTGAGCTGGGGATTTCAGAATTAGACTATCATATTATTATGAGTTTTTCTCATAAGATCTCTTTTAAGTGGTAATCAATGAATTTTTCTATTTCTACTTTCACCCCTTGTTCTAATACTTCCAGACACTTTTCTTTGATTATTTCTTGTATTATTGTATCAAGATTCTTTTTTGTCATAATTTTCAGTTAGTTTGATTATTTTTTAAATTTTCCTTCCTTGATTTATTCTCCAAATCTGCTGTTTTTCTTATGTTTCACTTTCTTTTCTATTTTTTCATTGTTCATTTTGCTTAATTATTTCTTTGTCTTATAATTTCGCTGGCTTTACTCTGCCCAATTCTAATTTTCAAGGTGTCATTTTCTTCTTTACAAATCCAAATCTCCTTTTCTTTCTGGTTAACTTTCCTTTTTTACCCTTTTTGTTCTTTCTTGGATTATTCTTATTTTCTTTTCTAGTTTTTCCTCCTCTAGCTTTTTATTTTTGAAGTCTTTTTAAAGATCTTTTATGAATTCTTTCTGGGTAGGCAATCACTTAATTTTACTCTTTTTGGGCTTATTTACTTCAATATCCTCCTCTGAGGAAGAAACCTGGACATCTCTCTTCCTATAAGAGGTTTCTAGTGTTGGATTCTTTCTCCTTTGCCTGTGCATTTTTTTTGTGTGGCAATATTCTAATTATTTGTACTCACCTGTAGCCCTGGAGTACTGCCAATAGTGCCTCTGCTCAGATCTTTAATTCTTCCCTTTAGCCTGAAACCAATGCCAATCCTGCAGCGTCCTGCAACTGCCCACAAGCAGGGGCTTTCTGCCCCACTGCTTCTGCACTCACCTGGCATGTGCTGGTTCTTCTCACCCTGCCTCTCTTTACAGCTCATCTGGGTTTGGAGTTTCTGGTCAGCAGGGGTTCCCTGCAGCTAGCCACTTGCTGTTATAAGGGAAAAACCTAGCTCGAAGGTGTTTACTGTTCACGGACACAAAATATCTCTTGGAATTTTTCTTCTGATCTTCTAAAGTTGTCTGGGGAGGACCCTCCTTATGCCCCTGTTCTTATCTCCACCCACAATTTGTTTGCCCTAAGGTGCTATTTTAACTCTTTTGTGGGGGAAAATCTTGAGAGCTCAGAATTTTCTGACCTACTAGGTCTTCCTAGTATCCTCTCTGCATTTCATATTTGTTAGATGCCTTTTCTTATATTTTCCCCTTTTTAAAAGCATAATTATCACATAATTTTCACATTTTTCTGTGCCCCTTCCATATAACAAAATAAGTCAAACAAAACAATTCCACATGTCATGTCTGTTTGAAAATGTATATTCTATTCTCCTCCTCTAGTCTATTGTATCCATTCCAAGAGGTGAAGCATGCTTCATTATTATTCTTTTGGGGTTGTGGTTTTTCTTTGCAGTCAAAAAACTTTATATATCTTTCAAAGTTGTTTCTCTTGACAACTTTGTAATTGTAGAATTCATTCTCCTGGTTTTGCTATTAGAATTAGTGAACTCTAAGGTCTTTTCAAACTCTAATTCTATGATCTTATGAGTAAATCTATATATACAAGTTTGCATAGGTTTCCCATCATTTTTGAGACACAGTCATATTTCATTACATTCATATGCCATCATTTATTTATTCAGTTAGTCCCCACTTGCTAGATATTCCTTCAGTTTGCATTTCTTCACTATAACAAAAATAAAAAGAATAAAAACTTAATATATAATTTTCTAAGAAGTACTAGTCACTATTGAATAACCTAACATCCTGTTATCAACAAATCAGTATTGGTTGATATTAATTAGTCAATTAACAAAAATTCTTAAATAGAAAATACATACATAGTAAACACAAGGTAAAATGAAGTATGCTAACAATAGGGATGGAAGAAAGACCTCATGTAGGGGGAGTCATGAGTTTAACTTTGAAGAGAACAGTGGTCTGAAGAGGTAAAAATGAAGGAGAAATCCATTCCAAAATGAGGCTTATCATGTTCAAAGGCATGGAAACAGAAGATGGAATCATCACTACAAGGTGTTTTTTGGAGATAATCATTTGTCTTTTTCCTAGAATTATCTCAGGCTTGGAGGATCCTCCTTTCTTAATACCTAATGAAGCATTGAGGTTAAGAAGAATTAGGACAGAGTAGCAAGCAAAATCATAACATGAACATTACTGATCATTCTGCTTCCATCATCCTCCCTTCTCTCGTAGCTTTCACAATTCACCAGCAAAACAACACTCCCGCCTTGTTTTTTACAATATAATTTATTTTCTGTGAATAGATTATGGTTTATCTCAGAAGGACTTGTGGCAAGACTTGGTCAAGAATCACACATTATGAAAATGGTGTTGCTGCAGTATAATATTCCTTTGGAAAATGGAACCGGTTTGCTAATTTCTTATGATTGAACACTTAAGGGAACATACTGAAATAAGGACTCATGCAAATAGCATTAGCAAAAAACATATACCAATTTCTCTGGTATACGTCTAAATCACTAAGGTGCCAATATAATATATCCTCTGAGAGGATAAGTATAAATCTTACTATATATTTCAATCATTTAAAGTGATAGATTTTAAGGTAGTTATGTGACATCATACCATTTGAAGTGCTACATACTTTAATAAATATAAAATAGACCAATATTTTAATCAATATCAGCAAATATTCATTAAGTTCCTACTATATAAAAGTACTTTATACTCTGGGGACAAGATAGGAATCTCCTATTAAAATACACTGTATGTCATTGTCTCCAGAATCATAGCTATAGGATGCACAGAGATAGATGATAGACAGATAGATAGATAGATAGATAGAACTATAACTACTTAATTGAATGGTATAATCACATTAAATATATAATTTTGAGGTTTGGGGATACTTTGTTTTTTTCTCTTGGTATGAGACTCTGGCCTTACTCTCCCATAGTGAAGACTAGGGTTATAGGGGTAGGTCAGAGGTATTGGTGCAAAGAGCATAATACAGCCACAAAAAGATAACATTAATTAGATAAACTTTGCCTCTTCTATGTAGTATCTCTACAGTAAACCTCCATGACCATCACAAAATTCTTAAGTGAACATATATTTTATAGTTCATGTTTATAGTTTATGTTATAGTTCATGCCTTCCTTCATGTTGATACTTAAAAAAAAATTCAACAGTTACCTCCATATTAATCATACAACTTTGTTAGATATATATCTAATGTAGTTATGTTCTTTTATTTTAAAAATCATCTGTAAAAGATTATACCCTTCTTATACTACCATCATTTATATGATACTTGTACACATGATATGATACTAAAACACATATTTCCAATGGTCTTAGGAACCAAGATACCACTCCTCTATCTGTCTCCAGGCAGGTCTGCCCACATGCAGATATACCCGCATACAACTATTAAAGGATTGTGGCATTAGGAAGGTCGAGAACCACTGGCTTAGATTGCATTTTTATTTGCATTTTACATATGAACTTTGACTTTAAAAAGCCAAGTGAATTTTTCAAGGTCATGCAGCTAAGAAGAGTCTGAAAATGAATTCAAGTTCAAATCTTCCTGAAAGTAGATATATAGGCTAGTAATCAACAATATCTTTTTTGTTTGCCTTTATTTATGTAGGTATGTATTTTGTATGTGTTCATATTTGTCATATATATGTATCATATATATCATATATACATATATATTTATATATGTATTCCTCTACCTATCTAATTATGGTAAAAGTGCTAAAATGGCTTACAATTATTTAGAAGCTTTGGAAGCTTTTGGAAAACTTAAAAATTTTCTGTTAATGATATATGTATACTTTCCAGCATGAGTTTCACATGTATATTTTATTTGGTCCAGGTGCTTCTTTTCTTTATCTTATTATGTGCTTTTTTCCATTTTTAATATGTGAGAGATTTTTCCAAGTAAATTTTGTATTTTACTAGCATTTATTTTTCTCCCTCTCAAATTCTCCAGTCAAAGTTCAGTTCACTACTCTGAATAAGTTCATATGCATCTTCCTAAGTTTCTTTGAAAGTGTATGTCAATATTACTTATAGAATGGTAATTATATTATAATCACATAACATAATTTTCTGCCATTTCTTAAATGATAGTTGCTCCATTAAGAACTAGTTTTTTCTGTCTTCCAAAAGAACTATTATGAATAATTTTATACTTATGGGTATAATTCCTCTTCCTTTGATCATTTTAGAGGATAGACCTGGTGGTGCTGGTATCTATCACTAGGTCAAAGGAATGTCTATACATACATACATACATACATACATACATACATACATACATAAATACATACATATAATATTGTAATAGTAATGGAATTTGGAGATGCCCCTGTATTGGCTTGGTTTTCGGGTGGAGTGTTAAAACCCAGAGCTTGTGCATCCCACGTGTGGGATGGAATTGTTGACATGAAGAGAGAGGGCTGAACTGGGAGAAGCCATGAATTTGGAGAGAGGCCCAAGCTCAGCAAAGGCCCAAGGACTTTTGGAGAGCAGTATCCGGTATCATGGAGCCTCAGTTTATTATTATTTATTTTCTAGGTTAAGTTACATACTTGTACTATGTGTATTGAAGTGAGTTTTTCTTCCAAAGACCATTAGCAGTTGCATTCTTTTCCCCTTATAGTCCACTATCAATCCTGTACTGATTCCTTCCAATTTGATGATGGATTTACCCACAGTGCTTGACCTTAAAGATTTTTCAGCACCTCTTCCACTTTAGTGAATTTACTTTTCATCAGCTTAAGTCCCTGACTCAGTTAAATTTTGAATGTTAGCCCCCTTTCTTTCATGCCTTTCAAAGCTTTACACTCATGTCCTTATGCGGTTCTCTCTATTCAGTAGCTTTATTACTGATGTGAGTCAGTGTCTGCCACTTTATTGGACTTGGAGAAGGTTAATTGGAAGTTCTAAGCAGAGATTCTGTTGCCTTGGGTTCTTTAAACTAGGGCTCTAACACCACAGTCTTCTCTTTCTCATACTTTTCCCCTTCAGTACACATTCCAGGAAGAGTTGAAGTCTACTACTTGTTACAACAGACTGCTATGTTAAGAGAAAATGAGGTAAGAGATTGAAGAAGAATTGAAGAAGGGATTGCAACCAAAATTGCTCAGGGTTTCCCAGAAAACAAATGGTTGACTCTGGTCATCAGCTGTCCTGGAGTAAGGTGATTGCTAGAGCTTGAGAAGATAATAGTAAATAGTATTTATTTCTCTTGTTAATTTCCAACACTATGAACTTTGTTGTATCACATGCATATCCTATGAAGAAAGCTATATATAATTTCTTTAACTCTGGGGGCATAATTTTATTTTCACTTTTGTTTTTTGAGAGTTCCCAGAAACTTAAGAAAGAATTTTGTGTGCCATTCTATTGGTCATGTGGCCTGTACATGAAAAAAATCAGCAAAACATGTCATTAATTTGGGTCACACAATGCATACCTAAGTCAATGAACATGTGTATCTCTATGTGTGTGTTTGTATTCGGTTTCCTTTTTCTTATCTTTAGGGCTAATCTGATTCTACGTAACAGAATATTCTTTTGGGGTTTTCTGAAAGTTTTTACTACTGATATCTCTTTTTTCCTCATCACCATAATATCCCACAGATCTTTTCTCTTCTTCTAGACAGTCATTACATATAACAAAAAGTATTTTTATAGAGAGAAAAAAAGTTGGTATAACTACTTAATACATTGAAAAAGTTAAAAAAATCTATACAAAATTGAAAACTTGATAACACACATGAATGCACATACACTATACATTCACATGCAAATCATATGCATGGCATAAATATGTAGATATGCACATGTGTACACATACATGCATATATGGGCATACACTTTTAAAATTTTGGGGTTTAGACACATTATCAGAGAAATTAGACATAAAAATTATTTCCCTGTTGACTTTTTTTCATGGAAGCCTTAATGTCTATGTAGAAGCTATTTGATTTCAAGTAATCAAAGTTATTTAGTTCATCTTTTTAATTGTCTCAATCTTTTGTTTGGTTAAGAATATATCTACCCATAGCTATCAGAGGTATACGATATATTTCTCTTCTAAATTTTAAATATGGAATGTTTTTAATATTAATGTCATATATCCACTGAGAATGTAATGTGGAATATAGTATAAACTGTTGGTCTAAGCTTACTTTCCACCAGACTGTTTTCAGTTTTCTTGAAAGTTCTTATCAGATAGAGGGTTTTTCTTTTCATCTTGTCATTAATTCCCATTTAATATTCTTACCTTTTGGTTTTTCAGATGAAATTATTTATTTATCTTTATAAAATGTTTTTTTTGCATCTTGATATGGCATTAAAAAAGAATTATTTAGGTAGAATTGTATTTTTTTATTATATTACTTCAACCTAATCATGAGCAATTGATATTTTTCCAGTTGTTTACATATGCCTTTTTGTGGGAAAAAAAAGTGTTTTGTAATTGTATTCAGAGTTGCTGAGATTGTGTCCGCAGGCAGATTCCCAAATATTTTATGCTGTTTATAGATATTTCTAATGGAAATTCACTTTCTATCTTCTGTTGCTGGGCTTTGTTGCTAATATATAAAACGACTGATGATTTGTGTGGGTTTATTTTATATCTTGGACTTTTGCTAAAGTTGTTAATTATTTCAAGTAGGATTTTAGTAGATCCTCTAAATATACCATCATATAATTTGAAAGAGTGATCATTTTTGTTTCTTGATTACCTATTCTAATTTCTTCAAGTTTTTTTCTTTTTTAATTGCTATCACCAATATTTCTAGTTCAGTACTGAATAATAAAGGTGATAATGGACGTTCTTGGTTTAGAAGGTTTCTAGCTTATCTACATTGCAGATAATGCTTGCTGGTGGCTGGTGATTTTACATAGACAATACTTATTTTTTGAAAGCTCCATTTATCTCTATTTTTTTTTTTACTATTTTAATAGGAATAAGTGCTGCCTTTTGTCAAAAGGTTTATCTGCATTTGTTGAGAATATCATGACTTTCTTGGTTTTATTCCTGATGTGGTAAATTATAGCATTATTTTTTCTTAACATTTTGCCACCCCTACATTACTGGCATAAATTCCACCATTTTCACAGGGTGTTATTCTGTTGATCTACTGCAGCAGTCTCTTCGCTAGTATTCTATTTATTGTTTTTGTATTGATATTCATTAGGGAAATTAGTGTTCCATGTTTGAGCACTCAATAATATTAGGTATAAATGCATTGATCTGATCTTTCCCTGTTTTATTGAATCAAGCATTTACAGTGTAATAGTAATGTAATTCTATCCCTTTGTATTGGCAAAGTTAACAGGTACTTAGCACCTAGTTTGAAATTAATTAGATCAAATCTCTGTTAAGAAAGAAAAAGTATGAACTTGCTGAAGTAGCAGGAAGTTGCTGATGTAACAGGAAGGTGCAGAACAGGGAGGAGCTAATAGGTATATAAGGAGAAATCCTAGCTGGAATTTTAGATCTTTTTGAAGCCAGGTTGTGGAGGCTGAAAGAGAGAATGATTTTCATTTTGAGAATCTGGATGAAGTGATTTTAATTCTGGGAAACAGCTAAAACTTCTGCTGAAGACTTCTGAGGTCCAGCAGGAGCTGCTCAGGTGCTGTTGAGTCCAAGGGCCAGTGGGCATTTCTGCGTTGCTGCTGAGGATTTATGAGCACCAGCCAGAGCTGCAGAAGACTGAGGAAGAAATGAGGCCTTTATCAGAGACAC
This sequence comes from Pseudocheirus occidentalis, assembly GCA_028646575.1. Taxonomy (NCBI): domain Eukaryota; kingdom Metazoa; phylum Chordata; class Mammalia; order Diprotodontia; family Pseudocheiridae; genus Pseudocheirus; species Pseudocheirus occidentalis. The sequence continues at coordinate 11,651 of JAQQSW010008600.1, forward strand.
TGGTTGTAAAAATTCTTTCCCAATTTTCCACTTCCCTTTTAATCTTGGTAGCACTGGCTGTTTGTACAGAAGTTTTTCAATTTAATATAATCAAAATCATCCATTTTGCATTTTGTAATGCTCTCTAACTCCTCTCCATAGATCTGACATGTAAACTATCCCTTGCCCTCCCAGGTTGCTTGCAGTATCAGCCTTTATACCTAAATCATGCACCCATTTTAACTTTATTTTGGTGTATGGTGTTAGATGTTGGTCTGTGCCCAAATTATGCCATATTATGTTCCAGTTTTCCCAGCAGTTTTTGTCAAATAGTGCATTCTTTGGGTTTATCAAACAGTGGATCACTATAGTAATTGACTGTTGAATCTCATGTACCCAATCTATTCCATTGATCCACTATTCTATTCTTCAGACGGTTCCAAGTAGTTTTGATGACCACTGCTTTGTAGTACCGATTAAAATCTGGTATGGCCAGGCCACCTTCCCTAGCATTTCTTTTCATTTATTGCCTTGATATTCTGGACCTTTTGTCCTTCCAGATGAATTTTGCTACTATTTTTTCTAGCACTACAAAGTAATTTTTTTGGTAGATTGATTGGTATTGTACTAAACATGTAAATTAATTTCGGTAAGATTGTAATTTTTATTGTATTAGCTTGACCTAGCCAGGAGCAATTGATGTTTTTTTCAATTAGTTACAACTGACTTTATTTGTGTGAAAAGTATTTTGTAATTGTGTTCATATTAGTCCTGTGTTTGTTTTGGTGGGTAGATTCCAAGATATTTTATAATGTCTATAGTAACTTTAAATGGAAATTCTCTTTCTTTTGCTTTTGGATTTTGTTAGAGATGTATAGGAATGCCGAGGATTTATGTGGATTTATGTTATATTCTGCAACATGCCAAATTTGTTTATTAACTCAAGTAGTTTTTTGCTTCATTTTCTAGGATTCTCTAAGTATATCATCATATCATCTTCAAAGAGTGATAGCTTAGTCTCTTCTTTGCCTAATTTGATTTCTTCAATTTCTTTTTCTTCTCTTATTGCTACCGCTAACATATCTAGTACCAAACTGAACAAGAGGGGTGATAGTGGACATCCTCATTTCACCCCTGATGTTATTGGAAAGGCTTCTAGCTTATCTCCATTGCATAAAATACTTGCAGATGGTTTTAGATAGATGCTACATATTATTTTAAGGAAGACTCCATTTATTCCTATACTTTCTAGTGTTTTTTAATAGGAATGGGTATTTTGTCAAAATATATTTTTCTGCATCTATTAAGATAATCATATTGTTTCTGCTAGTTTTGTTGTTGATGTGATCAATTATAACAATAGTTTTCTTTATACATACATACACACATATGTTGGTGTATATGTGCATATGTGTATATATGTACACACATGTGTATATATGTATATACATGTGCGTATATGTATGTGTACACATATATGCATATGTGTGTGTATATATGTATGTGTGTGTGTATGTGTTTATTTCCTTTATGGAGGGCAATTGGGGTTAAGTGATTTGCCTAAAGACACATGTATAGTAAGTGTTAAGTGTCTGAGGCCAGATTTTAACTCAGGTCCTCCTGACTCCAGGATCAGACCTCTAGTTTTCCTGATATGGAATTACCCTTGCATTCCTGGAATAAATTCTACCTGATCAAAGTGTATTATTTTCATGAAGATTTGCTGTGGTATTTTTGCTAATATTTTATTGAGAATTTTAGCATCTATATTCATAAGGGAAATTGGTCTGTAATTTTCTCTC
>JAQQSW010008601.1:0-13430 GCA_028646575.1 Pseudocheirus occidentalis
GCTAGTAGGCATTCTTCCAGCATCTGGGAAGCATTTGGTGAGGGAGTTCTGACTGAGTTATCTTCCTTCCACTCCATGCTTTGGTCTTTTTTGTCCATAAAAAAGGATTCTAGAGTTTTACTGCTGTTCCTAGCTTGCTTCCTTTTTCTCATGTTGGCCAGTTTATTAATTGCATGGTTTTTTAGTTCTTTGGAACTCTGCTTCCTGGAGGGGGAAAGCTCTGTCCCAAATCGCTGGGGCCCTCACAGATTCCGGAGCTCTTAGTGGGGTGCTGCAGCGCCCCCCCCTCAGCTTTGGCTCACTGAAAGCGCACCCCAGGACCACCACTCAAGACCACGATCCAGATCCAGGCCACTCAACGCAAGAGCCCTTGGCCCTGATGGATCGCTTCAGCCCCCCTGCTATCTGCAGGCTGAGGGCTCTGAAACAGCCCAGTGTGGGTCGCTGAGGCTCTCAGCCATTCCTGCTGCTACAGCCGCCTCCCGCTGCTTCCTTGCCCTGGGAGCCGTTTGGCCGGACCTGCTCTTCTCCTCCCGAGTTATCAAAATCCACTGACCTTTCTCTTAGCCTTTTTTTCTTCTGGCCTGATAAATGTGTTAACTGTGCCTCCAGTGCAGCTGATCTGCTCTCCTATAGACGGGACTCCCTGCCCGATGCCCCAGGGCTTGACCCGGCCGGGGTTTCGGCCACCCGCGGGTCCCAGACTGCTGTGAAGAGCCTCACCTGCTGCACTGCCTGTGGCAACAGATGTTCTTTCTATCTTTTGGAGAGTTTTGGAGCTTGAAAATCTGTTTAGAGTCCCATTTTATGAGTTTTTTAGCGTGTTTTTTTGGGAGCCTTTATAAGTCTTTATTGCATTCAATTGAATTGAAAGGTTAGTATACAAACTTGAGTGCTTGTCAGTCTCCATCCTGTCTACTCCCCAATACTGCCTCTAAAGGAGATATTCTTGTATGCACAATGAAAGATGAAAGAAGGGGCTTTGGAAAGATAAAAGGGGGGTTTATCAACTATATTCTAGGGTTGTCATTAGTACTAGTGCTTGAAGATTAATGGGAATATTCAGGTTTCCTTTGAATTTTGAAATAGCTACTGAAATTCCATTCCTTGACCCATGATCTTCCAGCTGGGGTCACTTTGCCTTCATCTGTCCTCTTATCTCTGTCCCCAGCCTTTCATGTCAACTTTGTTTCTAGACAGAAATGATATCAAAACCCTTGGGTAGTGAATAACTCAGCATCCAGTAACATTTGCTCTGATCTTGTCAGAGATCCTGCTCTGATCTTGTACTAATTCTACTAATTGGCTCCTGTCTAGTTTGTGAATAAATTTCTTACCATAGATCCAGTGTTGAAATCTCGTATCTTTCTCCTTGGACTAAGTTTTTTCCTTGATCGAGTGAATTTTATTTTTTAGCAGCATAGGTTTAAGGGATTCCAATTAAGGAAAAAATACTCTATCAAGGCAGATTGATACTTCCTCAGTAAGTTATTGTCCCATGTGACATTTTAAAAAGTTTGAGAGACATAGTTTCTGGGTAATTTAATCATTTTATTAATAATGCTAGCAGGTTATTAATAAAAGAATGATCATTTGGCCATCTCTCTTAGACAAAAGACATCTCACTTGCACTAGGATAGTTATGCCATTGACTGCTGTATACTCTGATTCTATTTTCCTATTTGGATCTCTGTTTATCTCCTGCTATCCCACTTCTGTGATCCTCTGTCCATTTGTCTAGGATCATGTCATATGCAACTAGGACTTTTCAGGATGCACTGCTGTGGTCTGGCAGTATCACCTTTCACATATTCAATCACGATGAAATTGAATGGATATTTTTTGACTAAAATGCTACGCCTAGAACCACATGTCTTCTTGCTTAGTGTGTACTTTTTTAATGTACACACACTGATATGTATGCTTTTTTCCACTTTGGATCTTTTCTGTCTTTGAAGGGTTAGAATCAGTATAAAATTTACTGAAAACTTTTGCATCTCTAGTAACGTTTGGATTATAAATGAATCAGACAGTTATAAGTTACCCAATTGTCCTATCAGGAGCTGATTTTTAGGATGAAATGAATTATCCCTTACTGTATTAGACCTCCTTTACTTATTAAAATTAGTCAATTTCAGTTTTGCTTAGGTCAATATTTTTAGAGATTATGAGCTTTTTCATTTAATTCATTCCTTATTATCTCATTTTTTCCCCTGACTGAGATTTGCAAAAGAAGACTTATTATCTCTCTATCTAGGAAGGAGGTATTTATAATAATATTTTAATTTTTTTAGCCAAGTTTATGCTAATAAATTATAAGTAAATAAAATCTGTAGCAAAACCAAGTCATTTTAGGCATTTGCTTCCACTACTTTATCTACAAACCTTATAACAGAGTTTGAAAGTAACTAAATTTACATGTTTAAATTTTGTTTCTTTTTCATTATCTTGTTCGCTTTCTGATAGAAATTCCCAAAGCACCAGTCTCTATGTAGCTCACACTCAAGGTTCTATATATCAGTCTCAACTATCTCTTCTGACCTCCAGGATCATACCTTAACTGCTTATTGGACATTTCCACCATATACTCTGTAGGCATATCAACCATAGCCTGTCCAAAAGTGGATTCATCACTTTCCTCCCAAACCCAGTCCTTTTGTGAATTTATCCTTTTTTTTAAGATAGTGTCACCAACCTTTCAGTTACCAAGGACCACAACTTTGAAATCACTCTCAAAAATTCATTTTTCCTCACTCTTTATATCTAACTAGATGGTACATCTTACTGATTCCATTTACACAAAATCTCTTGTATCCTTCTTTACTGTACTCACACAGCTATCATCCAAGTTTTAATCTTCATCAACTCTCACCTGAACTATAAAAATAACTTACTAATTGGTGTCTCTCACATTTCTCCTTTCACACATGCATCCTTTACACAGCTGCTAAAATTATTTTTCTATAGCACAGGTTTGATCACAATCAATAAACACCCATGATTTTCTGTTACCTCTAGGGTCAAATGCAAACTTCTCTATTTGTCACTTAAAGACATTATACGTTAATTTCTCCACATACTCTTTGGTCTAGTGGCCAAACTGGCTTCCTTGCTGTTCCTCTTAAATGATATCTAGTCTCTTTGTCTTTTATAAGCTGCATCTAATGCTTGGAATGTGATCTCTCCTCCTCTCCATCCCTTAGTATCCCTTATTTCTTTCAAAGCTCAGCTTAAAAACTATTTTCTATGTGAAGTCTTTCCTAAATTCCCAAGCTGCTGGTTTTCCTGATATAATAAATTTACTCCAAGTTTTTTTCCTGAGATTATAATTTAATTGATATAGTGAAATATAAAAGCAAATAAATAAAATAATGCCCTCCACCAAGATCAGTACTTGTACACTTTACAGTCTTAGAGAATTACCCTCCTCTAATTACCTTTTATTTACATTGCATTTGGGTCATAAATATTTTATTATACTTACAAGAGTATATTTGTATTTATTATTTGCTCTGATAGAACAGAGACTCCTTGAGGTCAGGGAGTCTTTAATTTTTGTCTTTCTATCCCTAGCACAGTGCTTAGCACATAGTATGTACTTAATGAGTGCTTGTTGATTGAATGAGGTACCAATAATAACACATTTAGTTATATGAGAAAATGCTCTAAATCATTAATTAAAAGAATGTGAATTAAAACAACTCTGAGGTATGATCTCACAGGTATCAGATTGCCTAATATTATAGAAAAGAAAAATGACTAATGCTGGAGGGGATGTGGGAAAATTGTGTCACTAATATGTGGTAAGCAAAGTTGTGACCTGGTCCAACTGTTCTGGAGAGCCATCTGGAACTATGCCCAAAGGACTATAAAATTGTGCATATCCTTTGACCCAGCAATACCACTACTAGTTCTGTGTCCCAAAGGGATAAAAAGGAAAAGAAAAGATAAGGATTTATGTGTACAAAAAAAGTTTATAGTAGGTTTTTTTTTGTGGCAACAAAGAATTGGAAATGGAAGAGATTCCCATCAATTGGGGAATGGCAGAACAAGTTATGGCATATGAATATGATAGGATAATATTGTGCTATAAGAAATTATGAGCAGTATAGTTTTAGAAAAACCTGGGAAAATTTATATGAACTAATGCAAAGTGAAATAAGCAGAACCAGGAGAAGAATGTATATAGTAATAGCAATATTATATGATGATCAACTATGAATGACTTAGCTATTCTCAGCAATCCAATGATCTAAGACAATTCTAAAGGATTTATTACAAAAAATGCTGTCCGCCTCCAGGAAAAGAACTGATGAAATCTGAATGCAGATCAAAACAATTACTTTTTACTTTATTTTTCCCATTTTTTTTTGGTCAGTGTTTTCTTTCACTATATGACTAGTATGGAAACATATTTTGTATGATCCATATCAAATTGTTTGCTCTCTCATTAGAGGGAAGGTGACTGAGTAAGGGAGTGAATTTGGAACTCAAAATTTAAAAAAACTTAATATTAAAAATTATTTTTACATGTAATTGGAAAAATAAAATAAAAAATAATAACATATTTTAATGGTGCTTTAAGATTTCCAGGGATTTCCGAATAGGTAGATAATGAAAGATTTTGTTAACTTGCTTGTTTTTTGTTCAAACCTGTAGTTTCCATGACATAGGAAGTTCTCCATGGGGAGGCTAGGTGGCACAGTGAATAGAGCACTGGACCTGGAGGCAGGAGGACCTGAGTTCAAATCCAGCCTCAGACACGTAACACTTACTAGCCATGTGACCTTGGACAAGTCACTTAGCCCCAATTGCCCTGCATTGCCCCCTCCAAAAAACAAAAAAAAAAACCCAAAAACCCAACTATTAAAAAAATCTCCACCAATACAAATCAGCAACTATCCAGAAATTTAAAGCCTTTGAGCCTTAACCTGGGGTTAAGGAAGACCCACGATAGCAGAATAAAAGCAGGGACTTATCAGAGCTCTCTCATAAATCCCTCTAAATATCTATAAAAATTACTCTAAACAAATTCTAGAGCAACAGAACCCACAAAAGACAGAGAAAAACAACTTTCAAGCCCAAAACAACCTGGAAAGGTCTACAGGGAAGGTTTATTGCACCAGGTTGAGAGAGGGGTACAATCCAGTGAAGTCTGGGCCAGCACAGACAAGGTCCCAGAAAATTCAGATCAGGCCTCAGAGGACTGAATCACTGGCAGCTATGGTGGTTCTACACTTTGCAACCCAGAAACACCTAACACAACTTTGAAGGTCAGTAGGAATGGACCATCAGACCTGGGTCAGAGAGGAGCACTATCCAGCCCTAGCCCCAACACAACCCCACAGCACAGTCCCACAACAATACAACACAGTCCCAGCAAACCAGGAGCAGGCCTTAGGAGTGATTGAACCAGTGGTGACAGCAGTGGCAGTGGCAGTGGCAGTGGCTGTTCTGAAGCTCTCAGTCCACAGACAATAAGGGGATCAAACAACTGGTCAGGAGATTACAGGGATCTCTTTGCTACCACTGAGGTAGGACTCTTGCTTTGCCCATAGTTAGATATAGGTAGCAGTACTCAGTGGCAATCCTCAGGAAAGATCTCTATGCTATGGAAATTACAGCATAAGAGTTTGTGGCAGTCGTGGGGTGGGGAACGGAAGTGATTCTTACAGCTCTAGGACATAAAAGAGTACTTGTGGTAACTCATAGATCAGAGCATAGGCCAGGAGAGGAGTAAACACCTCTCCTTAAATCATACTACCTTGGAAGAACTGAAAACTATAGGTCTCTAGAAGTATTTCTGAAAACAACTGCAAAAAACCCCTGAAATTTGGAACAATACACCCTCTACACTGGAAGCAGAGCTCTACCCTAACAAAAAGTTAAAAATTCAAGCAATAGGCAGGAAAAATGAGCAAATAATGGGGAAAAAACTCAGACTATAGAATCTTACTTTGGCAAAAAGGAAGTTCAAAACATACACTCAGAAGAAGACAAAATCAAAGCTCCTACATCTAAAGTCTCCGAGAAAAATATAAATTGGTCTCAGGCCATGGAAGAGCTCAAAAACAATTTTGAAAATAAAGTAAGAGAAGTAGAGAAAAAAATTGGGAAGTAATATGAGCGTGATCAAGAGAAGCATGAAAAATAAGTCAACCATGAGACCCCCCAAAATGCTGAAGAAAATAAACCTTAAAAAATAGACCAGACTAATTGCCAGAAGAGGTCAAAAAACCTGATGAAAAGAAGAATGCCTTAAAAAGCAGAATTGGCCAAATGAAAAAAAAAGTAGAATGGAGTAAATGGAAGGTAATAACTTTATGAGAAATCAAGAAATTATAAAACAAAACCAAAAGAATGAAAAAATAGAAGACAATGTGAAATATATCATTGGAAAAACAACTGACCTGGAAAATAGATTCAGAAGAGATAATTTTAAAATTATTTGTCTACCTGAAAGCCATGATCTAAAAAAAAGCCTAGAAATCATCTTTGAAGAAATTGTCAAGGAAAACTGCCTTCATAATTCTAAAACCAGAGAGTAAAATAGAAGTTGAAAGAATCCACTGATAACCTCCTGAAAGAGATCTCAAAATGAAAGCTGCCAGGAATATTATAGCCAAATTCCAGAGTTCCCAGATCAAGGAGAAAATATTGCAAGTAGCCAGAAATGAACAATTCAGGTATTGTGGAATCACAATCAAGACAACACAAGACTTAACAGCTTCTACCTTAAGGGATCAAAGGGCTTGGGATGTGATATTCTGGAGGTTGAAGGAAAGTTACCTGGGGTTAAATGGTTTGCTCATGGTCAAAAAGCTAGTATGTGTGAGAGACAAAATTTCAACCTAGGCAAGTTTTCCTGATTCTGAGGCTTACTTTTTATCTCCTAAATCACATTGTCTCCCAAATTCAAGGGTTTTTCTTTTTTTTTTTTTTAATACATGAGGAGATTCAAGCACAAAGAATCACACTGTAATAAAGCCTGGATTCAAATCTATATTTCCTGATTTTAAGTCTAGGACTCTTTGTTCTACAGTAGACCAAAAATGTAGATCTATACAAAGTAGAAAATCATCTTTTGAATAATTGGCAGTGAATTGTGTTCCCAAAGCTATACTTTACCAGTCACAAGTAAAGACATTCAATGTTGAGATTAAAAGTAATGAAAACCTGGATTAAGGTGGAGACTTAGAAAAATTTTGAGTCATCATATTTTGTACCTTGGATAATCCTCCTATGGGAAGCTCTTTAGAAACAACTTTGCTTCCAATTTCTTTTAAACTCAAAATTCCATGAAGCTCATGACTCAGTAAACAGAGGGTAGGGTAGCTAAATTACCTTAATCTCACAATTACACAAGCATGTGTGACTCTGATCTAAAATATTAGCATTCTCTTGATAACAATATAATTTACACATCAATTACCAGGCTTTGTTGATGATAAAGTGTAAATCAAGACAAAATAAATGGACAGGTATGCAGTACTTATCTTTTAACTCCCAAGAGATAATATGCCTGCAAATTGACCATCAGTTCTTTATACCTAACCTTTATAGCATTGTAGGCAGCCATTGATCTCAGTCAAAATGATTTGCCTCTCTACTTGCACATTAGCCCTTTCATCCTTTTATAGATGTGACATACATTCAAACTTTTTCAATATTTTTTTCCAACTTAATTAGTACCTACCCTCTAGGAGAATGACTCCCCTTGGAACTATACATTATGAATTGGGGAAACTTCATGTGTGAAAAAATATACCATTACACAAATTTAGCATTTATAAGTTAAATAATGCTTATGTTCTTTATACAGAGCTAGACCTCAATAAAATAGTTTGATTTTATTTTTGTGTAGCTTGCCTAATAATTTTTTTTGGTTTTGTATTGGGGATTCATTTAAGATTCACCTTCTATTTTTCTTCCCTGCTACTTTCCAACCCATTGGAAAGCTGAAGAAAAATTATCATCTTCTAGGAATTAGGCAGAAGTACAAAAGAAGTGACAGATCATATTACCTTCTAAAAATATAAGGACTGACATTATCTACTGGAAAACTGAGCAAAGATATACTCTGTAAGATGGTGGAGGACCTGGGAAGGAAAGCTACAAAGGAGAGAGATTGGCCCTATCTTGAGAATTTGACCTAGTTTGCTAAATTTGTGTAGACTTTAGGGGAGGGTTGTTCATGGTGAGGTATTTTTTCCATGAACTCTTTTATGAGTTCTTTTGGGTTTTTTTGGGGTGGTGGTGGTGGAGGGTTCTTTTGTTTTGTTTTTGTTTTAACTAGAAAGAAACCTGCCCAGATTTTGAGCCTTATAAATCAGGATCTTGCAAAGGGAGTTGGTGACAGTGCACTAAGTAGTGTTAGACAGGAAATTCCTGGGTAGTTTGGGTGGAGTGGTAAGCCACATAAGTGATTAAGTCTTCAATGTGTATGCTTGCCCTTAATATTTTGTGAAAATCTCTGACTTGATGGTTGTGTATATACATATGGATATGTATATGAATGTGTATATACATATATAAATGTATTCATATTTATGTGAATATACCTGGACAATTATGCATATATCATATATGGACCTTATGGGAGCCACATATACATACATACAAGGTATGGTATGATTATAAAATAATGAGATTATATGTGGTGAAAAGCTTATTTTATGGACCATAGGACCATAGATTTAGAGGTGGAAGAGACCTTAGAGGTCATTAAATCTACCCTCCTCATCTTATATATAAAGAAATAAATACTGAAAGAGTTTAAATGACTTGTCCAGGGTCATACATCTAGTCATTATCTGAGGCAGGATTTGAACTGAGGTCTTCCTGATTCCAATCCCAGACTCCTATCCACTGTAATGTCTGGACGCCTCAAAAGCCATGGAATTACTTTCATAATTTTATTTTTCCATCCTATATGCCCACACATATATGTGTGTGTATGTATATACATGTATGTATACAACTCTACAAAAAGATTTTAAAAGATAAAGTGATGTTGAAACAAGATAAGCTCTTAATCTTCCCTTCCCTTCCCTTCCCTTCCCTTCCCTTTCCCATTCCCTTCATTTCCCTTTCTCATCTGGCATGGAAGTACAGGGGATATTCATTCTAGTAGGCCCAGTACCATTCCAAATGGCATAGAATTTTAACCTATTCTATGTGACAACCAGGCCAATTCACTCTTCCTTAGACAATATGGTGCTTCCCCCCAAGCTCCTATCCCTACAGTTCTCACCATATTAAAGTCAATCATAGTATGGACCCTTGATTGACTTAGTTTATGGCAGCTCCATCCTCTACCAAAGTAAAATTATTTATATCACTCTTATAAATAATAAGATGTCACTATAACTAATTCTGTTTGTTACTTTGTAGATCCCAGAACATTGACATCATGTCATAAATCATGGTCATTATCATTAACATTCCTAAATAGAAAATGTATTATAATTGCTCAGCAATCAATGGGCAAGATATAAATCAGAAATATCTTACTAGAAAAATGCAGATAACTGTGTTACTTATGAGAAAACATATCCAAGGCTTACACTTAGTCATATCCTAACCAGGAGAAATTACTTCATAACAAACCATCATGACTTCTGCAGCATGTTGTCATGGCAAGTTTGCATGCAAAAAAAAAGTGATGTCATTTCCATAGATTTTTCTTTCAGTTTCCAGATGCAGGACAAACAGGTTAAAAAAAACAATAGGCACTTGTGTCAGAAATTAAAATGATCAAGAAAAATTCATTATTCAAGAGTGAGAAGAAAGCTAAGTTACAGTGTTGAACCTATAAACCTTTTTTGGTTTCCATGTGACTTTGGTAACCCAGTTTGAACTTGCAATCTACTTAAAACTTCCCTTTTTTCCCCTTTAGAATAACAGCTCTGTTAAGGACTTTTGGTTTCTAATACAGTGTTTTTAACTTTATATTGATTGTGATTTATAATTTCATGTCCATTTATTTTATATTACTTATTAGTATCCATTTAAAATATTATATTCTCTACTAGTCTTAGAGGAAAGAAAATTGTCTTGAACTATTTCTCATAATTAAGTTATTTTAACTGTCAGACTATCATTTCTTCTACTTTTTTCCTGGATGATCTAAATTAATTAGATTTAGCTGTCCCTGTGGTTTTTCTTTTATTGGTGTGCTTTTCCAGTCAAAGGCACTCCAGACTAGCTTCATATTTGTTTTTGCATTTATTCAACAAATATTTATTGCTTACTTTCTATGGCACCTTAATATTTTATATGTAATATATGAAAATAATGCCAGAGTCTGCCCAAAGGAGAAAATAGAAGAGAAGAGATCTATGCAGAAATCCACAAAGCAAGTGCTAAGTGATGTATAAATAGAACACACACTATGAGGTAGGAGTTCTGATGAGGGAAGGATGCTTTCTGACTGGGGTGAGTGAGGAAATGGCATTTGTACAAACCTTGGTGAATGGCTAGACAGAGTAGATAGGCATTTCAGGTGGAAGAAACAACATAAGCTAAAATGAGAACACTCAGAAGCAAAAAAAAGGCAAAGCATGTTCATGGGATAATTATATTTCAAGTTAGTTATAGTATAGGGTTCATCTGATGGAAAGACATTTTGGGACCTGCTTATGTGACTCCTTGAATCAACTGTCACATGATCACACAGAATCTTGTAATCATAGAATAAAGTTGGATGGGATAACAGGCATGAACTAGTCTAGCCTATAGCTGATAAGACTTCTCCACCATACCCAAATGGCCACCCCAGCTTTTACCTGGAGTCCTTGAGTGAAGGCAAACACCCTAACTCCCAGGCTAGTCCATTCTGCTTTTGAACTCCTCTTATTACCAAATTATTCCTTGCATCAAGCCTAAATTTGCCTTTTTACTGTGACTCTGATATTCCTGCTTTCTAGGGCCAAGCAAAACAAGTCTAATCACTTACCTCCATGAAAGATCTCCAAATACTTAAAGTAGACATCCTATCTCCCCTTGTCTTATCCTCTCTTGCCACCCTAACACGGAGAGACTGTGCCAACATACTCTTGCAGAGATGTATTCCTTGGTTTATGGCTCCTACTTTGTTCTAGGGCTACCTCAGGCCAGTTTTGTCCTGAAGAATCATCCCTCATAGTAAGGTCATGACAGGGTCAGCTCTGGTGAGTATACTCAAGGCTGTGATTCTTGGACTTTCCATGAATTTAGACCTTCTCTGTATGTTTTTGGCATACATGTAAGAAAAAAAAATTACCATCCTCCCATTCAATCAAAGAACTTTAGGGCCAGAGGGAACTTGAGAAATAATTTAATTTGGCTTTCTTATTTCATACAATCACTGAATCTTATAGCTTAGCTAGTCCAATTTTCCTTGAGTTCCTCTGTACTTAAGTTCCTCTGTACTTGAGTTCCTCTGTTTCTAGGATATATCCTAGAATTGTAGCTTGCTTTTGGGATGGTATTTGGATCTTTCCTAGCATAGTAGAATCTACCAGAACTTGGGCTCTTTTGGCATGGCCTTCAAGAACCATCATCTCCTCTATAAGACTTTCCAGATTAGAACCTTGTGAAACAGTTAATCCTAAATTATATATATATAAACTTCTGCCTGGGTTAGGCAAGGCCTCCATGTTTTCTTTAGTGTAGACTCTCAGTAATATTTGGGGATTGCAGGTTTCAATTTATTGGAAAATATCCCAAACTACAAACCCTAGAGACATAGGCTCTGCTTTTAAGACTTCCGTGCATCAAAAATTGCCATCTGATGTAACCTAATGACTCCTCAAGCTTGTCACCCACCCTACTTCTTCCTTCTTACAATTTTTAGATCTTTACATTCACTCAGAAACTGAATTTTCTTATGTATATTGTCTTTCCTAATTAATCAACCAATAAGCATTCATTGTGGGCCAAGTACTGTGCTAAGCACTGGAGATACAAAAAGAGGCAAAAGATATTTCCTGACTTCAAAGAACTCACAATCTAATGGGAGCAGACAGTGAGCAAATACATACATACAAACAAACAATATGCATGATAAATAGGAAATAATTCACTAAGGGAAAGATGCAAGAATTGAGAGGGATTGAGGAAGGTTTCTGGAAGAAGGTGAGATTCTAGCTGGAAACCTATTCATGAGTGAGGAAAGAGGGAAATCTCTTGAGGTGTGGGAGATTCTGAAAAAAGTTCTGGGAGGAGCTAGAAGCTAGATTACAAGAAGAAAGTATCTGTTTCTATGCCCAGTCTTTGGCAAAAGTAGTGTTGGTGAGAAGTGGCAGAAGTGTTGCGGTGATGAGGTGACAGGTTTGGTTTTCTTTTGTCCCAATAAGTGAGAAGTACCAACAGCTAAAAATTCAGGAAGAATCAGTAGTAGTTTCCACAACACACAGTCTGAGTGCTAAAGATGAATAGGTGAGTGCTGCCTATGAGCCCATGCCAGGCTCCTAACTCCTCCAATCCATTGAGTCTCTTGCCCTCCCGCTTTGTTGGGAAACACAAGGACTATCTGGGAGATAGCAAATCTTCCTGAAAAAATAACTGTGTCTTTCTCATCTTGTGCAAAGATAAGATAGGAGTGGAAAGGCATTGAGCTAGGAAACTGAATCTTGGGAGGTACCATTTGATGAAAAATGTAATGATGTTTCCTATTTATTTTAATTTTCCTAGTATTCATACTGTTTTTCTATTTAAATAAGTTGTCTTTTTTTGTTTTACTAATTTATACAAATTCACTCTGGTCCTAATTTGCTAATTAGTAACAGTTGGTTATAGGAAAGGGCTTCAGAGAGAGAAAATGGTAGAGTGTCTAAGAATTAATCTGGGTATATATGAACACCAAACCAAGTACAAATACCCAGGGATAAAAGACTGGACCTGTGAAGTATAGAATTGAAGGAGTATTTGGGACAACTGGGCACAGCCAAGACCTTCTAGGACTGATGGCTTTGCCCCTTTGCTTTTTTCCCTTGCCCCCTATTTGAGACCAGGGTTACAATTAACTCTCTAGGCTGCTTTATTGATTACTGGGCTTGAATCACATGGATGTCACTATCATATTCCTTCCTGGGAAGTGGCATACCACCAAACTTGGATATAGGATCTGTCATTGCCTCCTCAGGTCCTCTTGAACTTGCCATATGCTCTGCTTCTAAGACTTCCATGCATCCATAAATGCCATCTGATTTACTGATGTAACCTAAGGACTACTGGACCTTGCAACCCATCCTACCACTAACTTCTTATGATTTTTAGACCTTTCCATTCACTCAGCAACTGAATTTTCTTTTTTTTTTTTTAAATTTTAATTTATTTTCTTGGTTACATCATTCATTTCCACAGGTTTTGAGTTACAAATTTTCTCCCCTTTTTGTCCCTATCCCCCAGCCCAGAACATTGATCACACTGTAAGACCCCTCCCACAA
>JAQQSW010008602.1:0-13430 GCA_028646575.1 Pseudocheirus occidentalis
CCTCCACCCTCTCTCCTCTCTTTCCTCCACCTCTCTCTATGTCTTTCTCTGTCTCTTTCTGTCTAGGAATGTCAGGGATTCCTAGGTTCCCCACCCCTAGTCTAGGATCTAGTGGTTCTGAGGAAATAAGCCTGGAGGGGAAGCTGGCCCTGGGGTGGAGGGAGAAGCACTGACCCCATTTTTGTCTTCTTTTTCCATATAAGCAAGTAGAACTTCAATTGCTCCTTCCATTGAGCTAATTCTAAAGGACACCTGGAACCAGGCTGGTTTTACAGGTCAGTTGTGAAGTGAATCGCAACCACTTTCTACAACAGTCATGGAGGAATCCTCCAGGAGCTGGAGCACCAAGCACAAATCAAGAAGGGCACACTGTGTGGCCATCCTGCCATAGGCCATCAGTCATTCTGTGCAGCCACTGTGCCTGGGAAAGATATTGCATAAATCAGAATGAGGACTTTGAATCTATGAATTGTAATAGTCACTGGCAACAGTCAAGTGTCAAGTGGACAAATATTTATAAACGCTCCTCCTCTATGTCAGGCAGCTAGGTGGCACGGTGGATAGATATCGTACCTGGAGTCAGGAAGATGCCTCTTTGTGACTTCAAATCCGGCCTTACTTACTAGCTGTGTGTCTTTGGGTAAGTCACTTAACCCTGTTTGCCTCAGTTTCCTCATCTGTAAAATGAACTGGAGAAGGAAATGGAAAACTACTCTAGTATCTTTGCTGAGAAAACCCCAAAGAGGGACATGAAGAACCATGTATGTGTTAAATGAACAACATTAACGAACTATGTCAGGCACTGAGCTAAGGGCTGAGAATAAAAAGAAAGGTAGGGGGAGAAAGGCTCTGCTCCCAAGGAGTCCACAGTCTAAACAACGTGTAAATTGTCATGTACAAACAAAATATATACAGTACAGCAGAAATTGGAGATAATTTCAGGGGACGGCATTAACAGGAAGGGGGAACTGGGAAAGGTTTCTTGCTGAAGGTAGGACTGTAGTTGAGACTCAAAGGAAGCTAAGGAAGGAGGAGGTAGAAATGAGAAGAGGAAAAAAAAAGCAGGTATTGGAGGCAGCCAGAGAAAATGCATAGAATTAGGGAATGGAGGGGGCTGTTCTGTGAGCAGCGGCAAAGAGACTGGTGTCACTGGATCAAAGTCTGGAGGATAGTAAAGTGTAAGGAGGCTGGAGGTGTGTGTGTGTGTTTGTGTGCGCACGCACATGCATGCACATGTGCATGTGTGCACATGTTTGTGTGCATGTGTGTGTGGGTGTGTGTGCGTGCAGGTTATGAAGGACTTTGAATATGCCAAACAGAGGACTTTATATTTGATCTCATATGACTGTCTTCTGTACTTGGAATATTCTCTCTCTCTCCTTACCTCTGCCTCTTAGAATCCCCAGGTTTTTTCAAGAAAGCTCAAATCTTTCCCTTTTTTCAGCAGGGGACCTTTCTCACTTTCCCTGCTGCCCATCCTACTTGTTAACTTATGGAATTATAATAACAGCTGAAATTTCCATAATGCTCAAAGGTTTGCAAAGTGCTTTATAATCATATATCATTTATACCCTGGGAGGTAGGTGGTAAAAGTAGAGATACATTTTATAGATGAGGAAATAGAGGCAGACAGAGATCAAATGACTTGCCCAGGGTAACACGGGTACTGTTGATTTATGATCTGAAATAGTATCTTCAGTACAAAGCTTCTGAGCATAATAATTTATGTACAAGCTTAGCAATTGCAACCAAATAAGGTCTAGCAATTTCTGGTCAGAGGACAAATGCCAGATTCACAGAGCTCATTTTTAGAATAGAAAAAGAGGAATTATAGTAAATTGCAGAAATCTTGAGAAACTTATTTTGAGCATAATTCAGTTGGACAAGGCAGGTCACTTAACTTGTGATTAAGCTAGGTACCCCCGAAGTGAATGGAGCATTTTGGTACTATTGCCAACATTTGGAGTGTGGGTGTGTCCGGGAACAGAAGGAGGTGTATCTATGGCGTGCCAATGATTAAATGGAGTATTCTATTGGATTCGAACCTATATCTATCATCCTGCTTGTTAAAGTGAGATTGCCTTAGAAATCTTGTTCTTTGTCAGACACTTGTGGCTAGGTATGCTGCTTTTATAATATATGTGAATTAACTACATAATTTCTGCAGTTGCTGGAAAGAGGAACTTACTTCAAGGGAAGAGGAACCCATTCACTTAAATAAGAAAAAAAAAAGAAGTTAGCCTTTAGAAAAAGCATTATTGTATTTAGCCTAATGCAGCCACTAGTCATTCCTACAATGGTATATGTGTAATGCTAAATTATCCACTAATAGTATTGAGTGTCTAAAGCTGGATTCCAACTCATCTCTCCCTGACTCCATGTCCCATGCTCTATTCACTGCATCACCTAGCTGCCTGCTGCCCTATAAGTATCCTGTATGTTCCTATTTATAACCCTGTTATAAATCTCCTCCATGTGAGGGGCCACTCCTTGGAGAAAAGGATTATTTTTACCTTTCTTTTCATCTCTAGAACTCAGCACACTGGCATTGTTTAGTCATTTTCAGTTGTGTTTGACTCTGTGATCTCATTTGGGGTTCTCTTGGCAAAAATACTAGAGCAGTTTGCTATTTCTTTTCCAGCCCATTTTACAGATGAGGAAACTGAGGTAAACAGAGTCAAGTGATTTGCCCAGGGTCACACAACTAGTAAGTATCTGAGGCCAGATTTGATGTTCTCTTGGAAAAAACACTGGAGTGGTTTGCCATTTCCTTCTCCAGGTCATTTTACAGGGGAGGAAACTGAGATAAACTGGGTGAAGTGACTTGCCCAGGGTCACACAGCTAGTAAGAATCTGAGATCAGATTTGAACTCAGGATGAGGAGTCTTCTTGATTCCACTTTAACCACTGTGCCGCCTAGCTGCCCTATGACTAGGTGACTAGCACATAGTGCTTAAAAATGCTTCTTGACTAACTGATTGATTCTCTGGGTTAATCTCTTTGACCTTCATGATGTCCATATTATCAGGTGGCAGCAATTTATTGTAAATCTCTACAAATTCATTCTGTCCAAGTTCCAGGAAGACCTGAGTTAATAGAGAACATTTTCTATTTGCATATAAAACTTTTGTTGTTGTTCTGCAATGGGAAATTGTGACCATTCTGAGGTTGGGAGATGTGTCACCACCACTCATGCCCAACCCTGCTGATGGTGTATCAGCCCAAAATGCCTGAATGGGAACCAGTCAGCCAGTGCCCATTTATTAAGCTCCTACCACATGCCAAGCATGGCAGTCCTTACTTGTATTAGTCATCACTCGGGTTTCTGTTAGGGTCCTATTTGTGCATCTCTTCACCCAGACTGGTCTCCGGTCCCTGTTCCTTTGCAGACTGTGCACTCCTGGAAGGGTGTAGGGGCTGAGTTTTCTCATTCTGTGTAGCTGCAGAGAGCTCGGGGCAGGGTTAGGTACCTTGACATGCCTGGTGGTGGTGACATTTCTAGGCGTCCAAGCCTTTGGATGTGGATACGCGCCTGACTGCACCATCGTGCTGCAGTGGATTCACTTGTCATTGAGGATGAATCCTAATGAATTCATTCATCAATATTTTACCTGCGTATTGTACATGAGGCCATGCAGGGAGAAGAAAGATGGACTCAATCATTTCTCTTTGCTAATCCATTTTGCCAGGTTTTCTTGATGAGGAAACACCTCAATGCTTGACAGATGGGCTCCTTGCCAGTGGTCTGGGAGATGACTGGGGGAGAACTGGGTTTAATGTCCATTCAGAAGTGGGATTTCTTTTTTTTTTTAATTTCCCTTCAGTGTAGGTCATCTGACTCAATGACCCAGCACCCAGTTCCACTTCCCAGTTCAGTCTTCTTCTCTATTAGAAGAATAAATCATACAAGTATTTAGCAAGTACCTACTATGTGTCAGGGATTATCCAAGGAAGGAAGCATTCATTAAGCTTCTACTGTGTGTCAGGCACTGTGCTAAGTGCTTTACATTATTATAGCATTTGGTGTTCACAACAACCCTGAGAGGGAGGTGCTATTCCCCAATTTACAGCAGAGAAACTGAGGCAGACAATGGACAAATGACTTGCCTACCCCAGTCCAAAATAACAACAATAATAGACATTTATATGGTGCCTTAATGTTTGCTTTATAAATATTTTCTCATCTTATTCTCACAAGAATCCTGGGAGGGAGGTGTTATTATTGCCCCCATTTTATAAACTGAAGCAGGAAGAGATTAAGTGACTTGCCCAGGGCCACATAGCTAGTCTGTGTCTATGGCCACATTTGAAGTCAGGTCCTTCCTGACTCCATGTCCAGTGCTCTGTGAATTGTGCAACCTTGCTGCCTATGGAGCACTTACATGTCAGGCACTGTGCTAAATGCAGGGGCTACAAAGAGGACTCATATTCAAATGGTGGTAGATGACATATTTAAATCAGAACTGAGAAGACATAGAGAAAAGATAGCTTTGCAGGGAATGGCACCAGCAACTGGGGACACCAGGAAATGCCTTCTTCCAGGGGTGCCCCTTAAGGGGAGTCTTAAAGAAAGCCAGAGATTTCAAGATTAATATGAACATACCCAATCCAACCTGGCAATCATTTATTCAGAGCTTGGGAGGAAGATCATTCCAGGCACTTGGAACAATCAGGGCAAAGATATGGAGATCAAAGAATTGAAATGACACGGTCAGAGCTGTGCTTTTTAGGAAGATCACTTTGAATGCTTTGTGGAGGATGAATTTGGAATGGGGAAGATTTGAGGAGGAGACACAAAAAGGAGGTGATTTCAATAACCAAACTGAGGAGAGGAAAAGATTTACAGTAGAGGCAATATCAGTAGTCTAGGGGAGAAGTGATGAGATCTGAATGGGTGGTGCTTGTGTGAGTGATGAGAAGGAAACAGATATAACAGATACTGTAGTGTTAAAGTCAATGAGACTTATTAGGTAACTACGGATTGAAGAAGGGTGAAGAGATGAGGATGATTCCAGTGTTGTGAATCTGAGTGACTGGAAGATAGTGATGGCCTTTAAAATAGGGAAGTTAAGGAGAGGGGTGAGATTTTTTGGGGGAGGGGAAAACAATGAATTCTCCTTTAGATGTGTTGGGTCATTTGGGTGGGAATGCCCAATAGACAGCTGTTGCTTTGGGCCTGAAGCTCAGGAAAGAGATTAAAGCTCGATTTTGACGTGATGATTGAACCCAAGCAAGCCAATTAAGGCTCCCAATCCAATTTAATGAGCCCACTATTAAGTGCCTACTATGTTTGAGGCACTGTGTTAGACCACAGGAATACAAAGACAAATAAGTAAAGTGCCTGCCATTCCTGCTGTTATGGAACTTACCTTTTCCGGCTGCTCTCCTTTCTTTGATAATTGGGACTATAGGGATTAGGACTGAATTTGAGATTTCATCAGCGAATTCTTGAGATTGGAAGCAAGTGACTTCCGACCACTCTGTGCCTCAGTTTTCTCACCTGTGAAATAGGGATAATAACAATATCTACCTGCCAGGCTTATCCTCACAACAACCATGGGCAATATTATTAATATTATCCCTATTTCAAGGGTGAGGAAACTGAGGCCCAGAGTGGTTCAGTTGCTTGCCCAGCTCCATACAACTATTGAGTGTCCAAGCCTCAATTTGAACTCAGGTCTTCCTAACTCCAGTTCTTCAACTTTGAGTCTAAAAGAGGTTATATGTCGAGGGTCATATGACCAATGAGTGCTACAGATGGAACTTTAACCCAGGTCTTGCTAGCTCTGAGCTCAGCTCTCTATTCACATGTCAACCAGTATCATATATGGGGCTCTCACAATTGTAAGAGCAGCCAAACAGTTGAGTGGATAGAGTGCCAGACCTGGAGTCAGGAAGACCTGAGTTTGAATTGAACCTTAGACACTTATGAGCTGTGTGACCCTGGGCAAGTCACTTAACCCTGTTTGCCCCAGTTTCCTCATCTGTAACGTGAGCTGGAGAAGGAAAGGGCAAACCAGTCTGGCATCTCTGCCAAGAAAACCTGAAAGGGGATCACCAGGAGTGGGATGTGACCTAACAACAACAATATAATTACAAAGCACTTTGTGTACATTTTAATATCTGACCCTCACAACTTCCCAGGTGAGTAGTTATTGAAGCTATGATCATCCCTTTTTACTGATGAAGAAACAAAGACTAAAGGAAGTTAAGTGACCTGGGCAGGGTCATACAGTCCATACACGTTGGAGGTGGGATTTGAACACAGATTTCTCCTGGTTCCAAATCCAGCCCTATTTCTACTGTAGCCTTCTCTGTAGCCTGCCTGGCTTTCAGGAACAACCAGGACTGAGAAGAAGGAAAACAAACCGTTAAACTGTAGTTCTGGAATAACTCAGTTTAAGAGTAACCACAGGGCTTTTCTCTGAACTCATATAACACAGTTTCTGTCAGACAGAAAATAAAGCAAGTTTATGGTATTTGGAAGGAATTACAGTTCAAGCACAGAGAGCTGTTTGGCAAGCCAGCTCATAAAGCACCCTGATTTGGTCTGGGAAGGGGGGCTTCAGCACCCTCGTCTTTATATCCTGGAGATAGGGCTGGACAAGACACAGGGCTGAGGACAGGGGCTGGCTGGGTCAGGGGGAGGAGCAGCCCACTGACAACCTGGGGGCCAACAGCCTTCCTCCCCAGGAGGCACCTACAGCCATAGACCATTCAGGAATCCCAAGTATGTCAAAGCCTATTAGGGTCAGGGATGAGTACGAACATTTGGTATTCCAACAAACCTACTTCTCCATGCTTTTCCTTTCAGACTCTCCAGGCAATTTGTTAACTCAATTGAATTCAGCAAGCATTTATTGAGTGCTTACTGTTTATAAGGCCCTGTGCTGAGGAGAATCCCCTTACTAAAATGGGAAATTCCTGAGGGCAAGAATGCCTTTTGTAGTTTTGTCACCACTACCATCCCCACTACCATCGTTCCTAGGACTTTTATTATTTTAGCTACTAACTCTAGGTGAGGAAATTCCCTAATGATTACATAAGTAATCATTACACAAGTATAGGGAATTCCCAGGTGGAATGGGAATTCCCTCTACCGATATGAGTTGGAACTTACCCTGCAATTTACAGTCTTAGAGAGTCAATGAAAATACTGAGAGATTAGGTAATCTACTCAGAGTCATAAACCAGTCTATGCCAGAGGCAGGATCTGAACCCAGATCTTCCTGCCTCCAAGGTTGGTTTTCCCAGTATGTCATGTTGTCAATTCACTTAAATTCAATTCAATTTTTAAAAGACTATTTCTTTTTTTAAATCAATTAATTTTTAGCTTTTGACATTCACTTTAATTAGATTTTGAGTTCCAAATTTCCCCCTCCTTCCTCTCCCCAAGATAGCATGCAATCTGATAAAGGTTATACTTGTGTAATCATATTAAACATATTTCTACATTAGTCATGTTGTGAAAGAAGAATCAGAACAAAAGGGAAAACCACAAGAAAGAAAAAAAAAGAAGAGAAAATAGTCTGCATTCAGACTCCACAGTTCTTTCTCTGGATGTGGGTAGCACTTTCCATGAGTCTTCTGGAATTGTTTTAGAACCTTGCATTGCTGAGAAGAGCTGAGCCTATCAAAGTTGGTCATCATGCAATGTCGCTGTTACTGTGTACAGTGTTCTCCTGGTTCTGCTCACTTAACTCAGCATCAGTTAATGCAAGTAAAAAGAAAAAACCCTTTCTTAAGTATCTACAATGTGCTCAGTGCTGAGGATACAAATATTAAAACAAAACAAAATAAAACAAATTGCCCTTGCCTTCAAGGAGTTGCTATTCTCTTTTAAAAAGTTTTAAAACAATGTGTTATTTTCAACTTGACAAATCCTAACAAATGTGAGCATTTACACAGATGAAGAACAGAAGAGGATAACATATGAAACTGAATCTCTATTCCATACAGCTTACTTTAAAAAGTATCTAATCAATTTCTCTTTTGTTTCAAAGCTGTCCTGTTAATCTGTTTTGTTTTAACCAAGTCTACTTCTCCATGCTTTTCCTTTTAGACTTTCCAATTTGTTAACTCAACTGAATTCAGCAAGCATTTACTGAGTGCTTACTGTTTATAAGGTACTGTGCTAGGAGCTGAGGAGAGTCCCCTGATTAAAAGAGGGAAAGAATTGTTTTTGTATTTTTGTCACCAGCCCTTAGCACAATGTTTAATGTGTGGTAAAAGTTTAATAAATGATTTTTTTATTTTATTCATAAATTCATTCATTCATTCATCAGGACCTAGGAGGGGCCTCAGAAATAATCTGACTCAACCTTTTCATTTTACAAATGAGGAAACTGAGGCCCAGGGAAAACAAATGAGGTCACACAGGTAGGAATAAATAGAGATAGGATTTGAACCCAGATCCTCAGTCAGTGCTTTCTCCATTGTACCAGAAGTAATATTGTGAATGCAAATATACAATATAACTTAGCTCTTAAACTCCAGAAACTTATATTTTTAACTGTCAATTTATAATCATTTTCTTTTCGGCTCAGTTCAACTTGAATCAATTCAACAAACATTAAATGGCTACTATGTGCAAAGATACTTGCTAGGCACTGAGGTCACAAAAACAAACATGGAAAACAGTCCCTGCCCTCAAGAAGTTTATGAGTCTGTACCAGAGATAACTAGAACTCAACGTTTCCAAAACAGTACTCATTTAATTTCCTGCCAAACCCATCCCTCTTCTGATCTTTTAAATATTGTTGAATGTGCCACTTCCCTACATCCCAGCTGCTCAGACTCAACACCCTGGTGTCTTCCTCAACTTTTAATTCCCATTCACTCCATGTGTACAATCAAGTTGCCAATCTAATTCCTTCTAGCTCTACAACTCTTGCATACATATGCTCCTCACCACTCAGGAGGTCACTACCCTAATTAAAGCCCTCAATTACCTTTCCTCCGCACTATTGTAATAATCTCTTATTTGATCTCTTTACCTCAAACATCCTTCTACTCTAAGCCGTCCTCTACAGAGTTGCCAAAGTAATTTTTCTAAAGCATAGGTCTGATCATATTGTGCCTCTCCTCCTAGACAACTCCATTGGCTCCCTATTGCCTCGGGGATCAAATTGAATATAATTTCCTACCTCTTCATAAACTGGCCCCTTCCTACTTTTCAAATTTTCTTGGGCATAACATCCATTGCTATATTGACCTGTTTGCTGGTCCACATACACAGTACCCTATCTCTTGTCATAATGACTTTGCATTGTCTGTTCCTCTCATGCCTGGAGTGCACTCCCTCTTTAGATCTACTTCTCTGAATCATTGACCTACTGATACCATCACTAGCCTATAACCCAAAGAGATCAAAGAAAAAAGAAAAAGACCCATATGTACAAAAATATCCTTTCTGTTAAGACTAAGTTCAATTTGTTCAGTCATTTTTAGTCGTGTCAGGACTCGTTTTCTTGGCAGAGATACTGAAGTAAAGTACCATTGCTTAAATGTGCATCTTCACACATTCCACCCACGGTGACCTCAGTGCCTAGCAAGTATGTCTGCCCTCTGGAGTCAAACAGAAAAAAAAGTGTGATCTCTTTTCTACATAAGAGTCCAGCTGATATGCCACACCCTCATTGCCTTGAACTTCCCTTCTCTTGGTTCCTTCAGCCAATCCTCTTATGGCACGACTTGAATCCTTCCCCTTCTTGGTTGCCCTCCTCTATACTATCCCAATATAGTGTCCAGAACCCAACACAATACTTGAGGTGTGTTCTGACCAGGGTAAAGGAAAGTAGAAGGTCCTTAGTAAGTTAGTTCTTAGTAAGTGGTTGTTGAACGAGTGAATGCGAATGAATTCAGGAACACTCATACCCTGCTTGTTTTGAGCACAAAATGTTCAGGATCAGCTGAAGTATCTTATAGAACGCCCTACAAAGTTCCTGTCAGAGAGAGGAAAGCTCATTATTATCAATAATTCTGGCTTTCTCTCAATTTGGCTTTGATAGCTGTTGGATCTCCTGTGAGAGAGATGAGTCAGGCTTTCCGGAACATGCCTGTGGCAACACATCCTCCTCCCTTGTTCTAAAGGTGTGATGGGAAATAGATCACTGAGTGGGGAGAGTATCAATTCCCAGATCACTTCCCCTCTTTTGAGACTAATCTTTTCCCCATAACATCTTTCATGTTCTTCCCTCATTGTTACTCTTCATTGATTTTACCAACTCAGGCACACAGGAGGCTCAGGACCATGGGTTCATGCCATGGATTCTGAAAGAACTTCATTTAGATCTCATTGATGTTTTCTTTCAAGATCAGTTTCTGAACAGACCTCTTCTGCTATCTTGTATCCTGAGAAGCTGAGATGTGGTTGCCAGGAACTTAGGTATCTGGTAAGGAAGGAATTGGGTGACTAGCTGGTGTGCTGGCCTTGGAATCAGGAGGACATCTTTATGAATTCAAATCTGGCCTCGGACACTTAGTAGCTGTGTTACTTAACCCTGTTTGATTCAGTTTCCTCATCTGTAAAATGAGCTGGAGAAGGAATGGTATCCAGTATCTTTGCCAAGAAAACCTTGAATGTGGACACGACTGAAACAGCTGAACAACCACAAAAGGAAGGAATTGGGGGCCTATAGATCATCTCTGATATCCCTTCCAACTCTATGAATTTATGATTTCTATGATAATCAGTCACAGCTGGAAGGTGCCTAAGAAGTCAGTGTCAAGTCTGATCTACTCATTGTAAAGATGAGAAAACAGTGATCTAAAAAGTTTATCTGACATGGCCAAAGTCACATGGGTAGTTAGTGGTCAGAACAGCATTCAAACAGAGGTCCTCTGACCCAAAGTCCAGGACTCTGTGCTCTTTCCTCAAAATATGTGTAAGCATTCATTAAGCACCTACTATGTGCCAAGCACTGGGGGACAGAGAAAAAGAATAAGTTGCTGCACTGAAGGAGTTTACATTCCATCAAAGAAGAGAATATTTGACATGGGAAAGGCAGTAGATGAAGAGAATGCAACCTTTGTAGAATGAAAGGCCATAAATAATAACAACAATGGTGATAATAAAAGTTAACATTTTTCAAGTGTTTTAGAATGTGCAAAGTGCTTTATGAATAATATTCCATTTGATCCCAACAGTTCACATTTATTTAGCACTTTAAGGTTTGGAGAGTTCTTTTTCATGTTAACTCATTTGATTCTTATTATTATCCCTATTTTACAGATGGGGAAACTAAAGCAGGTAGAGATTTTTTTTAAGTGATATGCCTAGGGTAACATGGATAGTAAGTATAAGGAGGCTGGATTACAATAGAATGAAAACTCCTACGAGACAAAGACTATTGAATCTTTGTCATTGTATGTCCAGTTTTCTTAACTGTAAAATAAGGGGGTTGGTTGAGATGGCATCTAAAGTCCTTTCCAGCTCTAAAAAAAAATCTTCTTACGATTTTCTTATGGGAGCTTTCTGGCTCTAAGGTTCTAGTGTAGTAGAGAGGGCAAGAATTTGGGATTATGAAGTCAATTCAGAGAATTACAGAATTTCAGAACTGGAAGAGATGTGGAAGTTCATTCCAACTTATGCTTCAGTAAGAATATCCTGTAATGATGACCAAGAAGCAGTCACCCCGTCATCTGAAGATCTTTGCTGAGGGAGGACCCATGACCTCCCAAGGAAATCCATTCTACTTTCTACTGTCTTTCTCCTTAGTTGGAATACAAAGTTGCCTCTCTGCAATGTCTCCTGTTTCTCCTAATGTTGCCATTTGGGGCCAAGCTAAGCCTTTGAATGCTTTCAGACAGGTATAATTTGTCTCTTTGGTCTTATCTTCAGGTGAAACAGCCACAGGTCCCTCCATTGTCTCTAATGAGGCATGGAATCTGGTTTTCTCACTATCATAGTCACATCTTCTGGAAGGTCCCTAACTCGCCTGTGTTCTTCCTTAAATATGGCAGTCCTAACTTTAAATTGTATTCTGAATATGGTCTGAGTAGAATTACTGGATCCTAGTTTTCTCTTAATGCAATCTAGGATAAGCCTTAGCTTTTGGGGGGCTGCCATATCACACTGTTGACTCATATTGACCTTGTAGTTAACTGTCCCACCCAAACCCTTCAAGACCTCTTTCACAGGACCTACTGTCTAGCCATATCTCCTCTGTCCCATACTTGTGATGTTGATATTTTGAAACTAAGTATAAAACTGTACATGTATACTGTTAGAGTTTATCACGCTGAATCTCATTTTAGCCTGTCTACATCTCTTGGTCAGATATGGGATGGGTCAGATGGTGTTCCAATTCCTTCCAGCATAATGGATTTTGTTATTATGTGATTCTTTGCATGTTCTTTCCCCCCATATTTTATTTTTCTAATTACATGTAAAGAGTTTTAAAATTCATTTGTAAATATTTTGAGTTCTAAATTCTCTCACTTCCTCCTCTCCCCCATACTTAAGATGGAAAGCAACTTGATATAGGTTCTACATATGTAGTCATGCTAAATGTATTTTAAAATAGCCCATGGGGTGAAAGAAAACACAGAGCAAGAAAAAAAAGAAAAAGAAAAAGTACTTTGTATCTTGATTTTATCTTTCAACATATTATATATGTCTCCCAACTTCATACTATATGAAAATTTGGCAAACATATTTTTATATGTTCATCTAAGTTATTGTTAAAAATGACAAATATTAAAGTAACAAGGGCACTCCATTAGAACATTTCTTTCAAGTTTACATCAACCAATTAATGACTACACTTTGGGACCAGTCTCTCAAATAGCTTGAATTCTACCTTATTGAACTAACCCATGTTCTTCCATCTTGTTCTAAAACACATCATGAGAGACTTTCTCAGATGTTTTGCAGATATATGGGTAGATTTTGTCTATAGGATTCCATCGATCTACCAACGTAGAGTCTTTTCCCCTCTGCACCTGTGCTTCCCTCAATATAGGGAGCTCCTGGTAATGAACTTCTTTCTCTCTGCCAAAGAAGATTTATAACTCTTCTGTAAATTACACTTAAGAGAGAGTTACTTGTTAAAAAAAGAAATTGAGTTAGTCTAGTATAAACTGTTGTGAAGCTATGCTGGCTTTTACTGATCACTGTTTCCTTTTCTAAATACTCACAAGCCATTCTTTGGATAATGTGTTCTAAAATACTGGTCAAAATTGGAACTCAAATTATTCACTGGTATTTACCGACTTTTCTCTTTTCACTTCTTTTTTGAAAATTGGTTTAACATTTTGCCTTTCTTATGGCACCTTTTCCTATCCATTCATGTTGATCAGAATCAGGTCCAAAATAACAATTTTTCTTGTTTCCTGCACCTTTTGAAGGATGAAATCATCTTTATGCTAAGTCAACAAGCAACTCAAATAACTTATCAACTCTTGTTTTTGGAGTGGAACTCTAGAAA
>JAQQSW010008603.1:0-13430 GCA_028646575.1 Pseudocheirus occidentalis
AACCAATGTGTCTCACCCCAAAGGCGGAGAGATTATCCTCCTTATTGTAAGCAGGTACAGCCTTTTCATTCTGCCTCCAGGTGATCGACCACGTGCACTCCTGTTAGCTGAGGACCGGTTCAGCCTGTCCATCTCACATGGAGTATCAACGACCCTCTTTAGGAGTCTCCTCCCCAAGTGAGGTATCAGAGACCTAACAGACAAGGTCAACATAAAATCCACTGGAATTAGGTGCGTCCTCATGGAATTCATTTTGAACTGGGAACCAAGTGGGGCATTCTTGCCCCAAATCAAATGAGTCTGAGGATACTTGGCCTCAGGGGTCTATGCCATAGTTGAAGGGGGAGGGTCCAAGAGTTATAAGAGGAAGTACATGTTATTGGAATATACAAAAAATATCTTAAAGGTATTTTTATGTTTATAGTAGATACTTAAAAAAAAAGGTCTATTGGATTGAATTCTTAGACTGGATTGGGTTACATGACCACAATGACAATATTTTCTCTAATGCTTTCAATCTTTCAAATTTTTCCAAAATAAGATTTATATAAAAAGTAATGTAATTTCATCAGTTTCTATAATCTAAACACAGAAACTGATTGTATTAACAATCTAATGAACTGATAGCAGAAAAGGCTAATTCCTGATCCTTAACATGCTTATTCAGACCTTACCCCCCCCCCCACCAGTCACCACTCTTTGTCAAAACTACACAAGGAGACTCATGGGTTTGCAGTAGAAGTCAATCTGGTCCAGACTACCCCCTCTTGCACCTGCGCTATCAAAAGCCAAAAACTGAAAGCTTACTCTGAGTGGGACAGCAGTGTGGCAATCCATTGTGGTATATAATAATGCTCAGGAATGGAATGTATTAAAAGGAGAATTAAGGCAGGACACTAGCAGATGTGGGAGGCTACACTAAAACAAAGGATACTGGTACAGAGGTGGGCCAAGTTCTTTCCCCCCAGAAGTTAGTTAGGACAAATACTAAGGCTAGGGAAAAGTGGACATTGGGAGGATACTGGGTGTACACTGAGATATCCAGCCCAAGGGAAAGAAATATCAGCAGTCAGAAAGTGAGTAATAGAGGAATGTAGGATAGAAAGTCTACAAATTACCAAAGATCATAAAAGAAAAAAAACACTCAGTTAAAGAAGTTTAGCATAATACAAAGATACACAGAGAAGATATTAGTAACAGAAGTAAATATCCAAATCAAGTAAAAGTCTGCAGTTAGATATGAATAAAGACAAAGGAAAATGGATCTGAAGAGGCAGAAGATTCTTTCACAAGAAAGCATGGAATCAAATCAGATTATTCCCAAGAGAGAAATCAGAATCATAAAAATAGAATTTACACCTTGCCCAGCAAAAAATAATTGACAGAATAGAGTAAATCTGAATCCATAATACCAAATCTGACAAAAGAAACAAATGAAATAAATCAAATGATTGCAAATACAAATGAACAAAAAAAAGGGATAGTCTGGAATAATAGAAGCAAAAGAGTAATAACATTAAAAGAAAAATTATGTCTATACAAATAAAATATATTGATGTCATAGAGAGGATATGTAGTAACAACTTAAAATTTATAGTTCTTCCAGAAGGCCATAACAATCAAAAAGACTTTAATACCATGATATAAGAAATAATATTTTTAAAAAACGGCCTAGAACATTTTTCTTTAATTTCTAGATTTATTTTAGCTTTCAGCATTTATTTTCAAAAGATTTTAAGTTCCAGAAGAGCTTTCAACAAATTTTAGGGCTCTAAAAATACAGAAAAATAGGGGCGGCTAGGTGGCGCAGTGAATAGAGCACCGGCCCTGGAGTCAGGAGTACCTGAGTTCAAATCCGGCCTCAGACACTTAACACAAGAAACTAGCCATGTGACCTTGGGCAAGTCACTTAACTCCAACTGCCCTCCAAAAAAAAAAAAAAGCAAACAAAAAAATAAAAATAAAAATACAGAAAAACACATCTCCTGCTGAAGGCAGGTCAGTATGCAGGGCTCGTTGCACCATTCTGGGAGCCAAAACCAGTCCAACCTGGCTTGGCCCTGGGGGCGAGCAGGACAAGCAGCAGCTAGAGCCTTCAGGAGAGTGGATCAGTGACAGCTGTGGCAGTTTCCAGAATTATCAAGCCATAAGAAACAAGGACTGAGTGAAAAGTCAGTGGAATTCATCTAAATCTAGGGGAGAAAAGCAGTTCAGCCAAAATGCCTCCAGAGCAAGGAAGCAGCAGAAGTGACTGCTTCAGAGCTCCTGGCCTGCACACTGCAGGGGAGCCAAGTGATTGTTCAAAGGCTAAATGCTATTGTGTTGAGTGGCCTGGAACCAAATTGTGGTCTTTGGTGGTAGTCCTGGGGTGCATTTTCAGAGAGCCAAAGTTGGTGGGAGCTGCAACATCCTCCTATTAGCTCCAGCAGCTGTGAAAATCCCAGCAATTTGGTATAGAGCTTTCCCCCCGGAAGCAGAGTTCCACAGAGCTAAAAAATCAAGTAACGCACTGGCAACATGAACAGGCAAAGGAAACAAAGTAAGAACAGCAAACAAACTCTAGAATCCTTTTTTGGGGACAAAACGGATCAAAGCATGGAATGGGAGGAAGACAACACAGTCAGAACTCCCACACCAAAAGCTTCCAAGAAACATAAAGATTGCCTACAAGCCATAAATGAGATTAAGAAGGCTTTTGAAAACCAAACAAGAGAAGTGGAGGAAAAATTGGAAAGAGAAATGAGAATGATGCAAGAAAATCATGAAAAGAGAATCAACAACCTGACTGAAGAAAATAACACCATAAAAATAGATTAATTCAAATATATAAATCAAGATGTTATTATTGATCATGGTTTTCAGGTACTCCAATCATTTTAAAATTACCTCTCTTGGACCTATTTTCCGTGTAAGTTGTTTTTCCAATGAGATATTTTACATCATCTTCTATTTTTTTTATTTTCTTGGATCTGTTTTATAATATCTTGATTTCTCATGATGTCATTAACTTTCATTTGCTCCATTCTAAATCTGAAGGAATTATTTTCTTCAGTGAGCTTTTGGACTTTCTTTTTCATTTGATCAATACTACTTTTTAAAGCATTCTTCTCTTCATTGACTTTTTGGATTTCTTTTGCCATTTGAGTTAGTCTGTTTTTTAAGGTGTTATTTTTCTTCAGTATTTTTGGGGTCTCCTTTAGCAAGCTGTTGACTCGGGGTCTTTGTTATTATTTTCTTGCATCATTCTCATTTCTCTTCCCAATTTCCTCCCTACTTCTCTTACTTGATTTTCAAAAACCTTCTTGAGCTACTCAATTGCCTGTGACCAACTCATATTTTTCTTGGGGGCTTTTGATGCAGGAGTTTCACTTTGTTGTCTTCTTCAGGTTCTATGTTTTGATCTTCTTTGTAATTTCTTCTATAATTTAATGTCTCTTTGCCCAAGCAGGGCAGAGCAAGAGGAACCTACCTGAGCCCCAGCAAAGAGATCTCTGAAATTGCCCTCTGATCAACCACTTGGTCTCCCTACCATCTATGGGCCTGGAGCTTTGGAAGCAGCCACCCCACCTCTGCCTCTGCTGCCCCAGGGGCAAGGGTCTGGCCTCACTCTTTTATCACCTTGGTCCAACAGTTTCCACACGGATATTTAATTTTCTCTTTGGTGTTTATGGGTTGAAAAGTGTGGAAGCTAACTCAGTTGTCAGTGATTCAGTGCCCTGAGGTCTCATCTGGATAGTCTGTGCCACTGATATATGGCAGCATAGCCCTGGTGGGACTGTCTGGCACAATGAACCCTTCCTTTCAATTTGCCAGGCTGACTTCAGGTGGAAATGTATTTCACTCTGTCATTTTGTGGGTTATATAGCTCTAAAATTTGTTTAGAGTCATTTTTTCAGGTATTGGACATGATTGGAGCTTGAGCTCAAGCAATTTCCTGCTTTTATTCTATAATCTTGGCTCCCCCTTACTTAGAACTTTTAAACACATAAAGTGTAGATTTTCTTCAGAAAAAAGAAAGAAAAGAAATTATGCTACAAACTCCCAAGACATACAGTGATTCTGTATACAGGTAAACCAATTGGACTGGGGGAGACTGAGGGGGAGGGAGAGGAGGGAGAGAAAAAGAGACAAGAAGCCAAGAATGAGAAGAGAGCAGGAGAGAAAGAAAGGGAGAGAAAGATAAGAGAAAGAAAATATAGAGGGATGTGTTATGTACTTTAATCAATTCAATGGTAAAGGATGAAAAGAAAATAAACTTTACAATCTCTCACAAAGAGGAGAACCCACAGGAGAGAAAAATAACATGTGGGGGGAGAGTAAACAAAGGAAGGAATTGAAATAGAAAGGGAAAATGGAGGAAATCTCAGTTCATTGGTAAGAAGGGGTCCCAATGAAGAACACACCCAAGAGGGTGGAAGAAAAAGTCTAATGAGAGAAAGGTACCTTACAATGGATTTAATATGTAGAGTCCTGATATTTAGAGAGGTCATTACTTCTGAGAACATGTGCTTTCATGGACAGTATCCAATTCTTGCACAAGTCAAGACACCCTTGTGATGTCATTGGCCTTTTTCAAGAATGAAAGATGAAGAACAACAACAATCTGCCTAATGAGAAAAAAGATCAGAGCTCCTGGGAGCAACTGACATTTCTACTGTGAGAGGGAATGACCCCAGAGAGGAAATTTCATAGAAAATGAAAACAAAAATATAGGGAAGGCAAAGAGCAATGAACTACCCAATCAGGGATATATAAAAGGTCCTCCTATGGAAAAATATCTCTATCTTCTTTTCCTTTTGTAAGAATTTGTAATTTTAAGAGAGATATACAAAAGGAAAAGAATAGGGCAAAGGAAAAAAATCAACATAGAATTATATAGAAATTATTTGGGAGAAGGAACTAAGCATAGATAACTTTAGAAGCTTTAATTCCATATGGAATACAGACAGTAAAGAAGTAATACATTGGTCATGATTCAAAAGTTAAAAGTCTAAAATAGAATCCTCCACCTCAGGGAAAATTCTCCAACTAGAACTATGCCACCAAAGGAGGGACAACCTAAGATTTAACTAAAGATTAAAAGCTAATTAACCATATCAGTAACAAAAGTAACAAAAATCCTATTATTATGTCAACAGATACAGAAAAAGCTTTTTACAAAATACAACATTCATTCCTATTTAAAACACTTGGAGAACAATAGAATCAGTGGAGTTTTCCTTAAAATGATAAGTATTATCTATCTAAAACCATCAGCAAGTATTACATGTAATGGAGATAAGCTAGAATTTCCAATAAGATCAGGAGTGAAATAAGAATGCCCATTATGACCACTGTTATTGAAAATTGTACTAGAAACGTTAGCTTTGGCTATAAAAGAAAAAGAAATTGAAGAAATTTCAGTAGTCGTGCAGGAACAAAACTATCACTCTCTGCAGATGATAAGATGGTGTACTCAGAGAACCCTGGAGAATCAGCTAAAAAACTACCTGAAAATATTAAAAACTTTGGCAAAGTTGTAGGACATTAAGAAAACCCACAGAAATCTTCAACATTTCTATATATTTCAAATAAAGCCCAATAACTAGGGATAGAAAAATTCCACTTAAAATAACTGTAGACAATAGAAAATATTTAGGAGTCTACTTGCCAAGACAAACGCAGAAACTATATGAACACAATTATAAAACACTTTGCACAGAAATAAATTCAGATCTAAATAATTGGGAAAATATCAGTTGCTCATGGGTAGACTGAGCTAATATAATAAAAATGACAATGTTACCTAAATTAATATACTTATTCAGTGACATACCAATCAAAATACCTAAAATTATGTTAGAGAGCTTTAAAAAATAAAAACAAAATTCATCTGTAAGAACAAAAGGTTTAGAATATCATGGGAAATGATGAAAAGAAATGCTAGGGAAGGTGGCCTAGCCATACCAGATCTAAAACTTCATTGTAAAGTAGCAATCATCAAAACCATTTGGTACTGGCTAAGAAATAGAATGGCAGATAAGTGGAATAGGTTAGGTGCACAAAACAAAGCAGTCAATGACTATAGTCATTTACTATTTTATAAACTTAAAGAATCCAGCTTCTGGTATAAGAACTATTTGACAAAAACAATTGTGAAAACTGGAAAACAGGATGTCTGAAACTAGGCATAGGCCAACATCTTAAATCATATACCTAGATAAATTAAAATGGTTACATGATTTAGATGTAGAGGATAAAACTATAAGTAAACTGGGAGAGTAAGTAATAGTTTACCTTCAGATATATGGAGAAGTCAAGAATTTATGACCAAAAAAGAGACCAAGAACATGATGAAAGGCAAAATGGATAATTTGGATTACATTAAATTAAAAAGATTTTGCACAAAGTCAATGCAACCAAAATTAGAAGGGAAGCAGGAAACTGGGAAACAATTTTTTACAGTCGGTGTCTCTGATAAAGACCTTCTTTTTTTTTTTTGCTTTTTGGAGGGCAGTTGGGGTTAAGTGACTTGCCCAAGGTCACATGGCTAGTTTTTGTGTTATGTCTGAGGCCGGATTTGAACTCAGGTACTCCTGACTCCAGGGCCGGTGCTCTATTCACTGCGCCACCTAGCCGCCCCCTAAAGACCTTATTTCTAACCTATAGAGAGAACAGAGTCAAATCTGCAAGAATTAAAATCATTCCCCAATTGGGAAAGGGTCAAAGAATATGAACAGGCAGTTTTCAGGAAGAAATTAAAGGTATCTATAGTCATATGAAAAAATGCTCTAAATCACTATTGATTAGAGAAACACAAATAAAAACAACTCTGAGGAACCACATCACAACTATCAGATTGGCCAAATAAAACAGGAAAATCATAAATGCCAGAGAAGATGTGAGAAAATTGGAACACTAATGCATTGTTGCTGGAGTTGTGAATAGATACAACTATTCTGGAGAACAATTTGAAACTATGCCCAAAGTACTATAAAAATGTGTATACCCTTTGATTCAGTAATATTACTACTAGATCTGTATACCAAAGTGATCATACAAATGGAAAAACAACCTACATATACAAAAATATTAATAGTAGCTCTTTTTGTGTGGCAAAGAATTGGAAATAGAGAGGATGCCCGTCAATTGATAAATTGCTGAACAGGTTTGGTTCATGAATGTAATGGAATTCCATTGTTCCATAAGAAATGATGAGCAGAGAGAGCCACCGGCCGGATTCAAAGTCGCACGCCATTAGCCAAACTTGAGAGTTTTGCACCATGGCAGTGCCCAAGTCATGTCCCAACCACACCATTTACATCAATAACCTCAATGAGAAGATAAACAAGTACAAACTGAAGAAATCCCTCTATGACATCTTTTCCCAGTTTGGTCAGATTCTGAACATCCTGGTATCAAGGAGCCTGAAGATGAGTGGCCAAGCATTTGTCATCTTCAAGGAGACCAGCAGTGCCACCAATGCTCTGTACTCCGTGCAGGGTTTTCCCTTCTGTGAAAAACCCATGAGAATCCAGTGCGCCAAGTCAAACTCAGACATCATTACCAAGGTGGAGGGCACCTATGTGGAGAGTGATTAGAAGTGGGTGAAGAGAAAACTCAAGGGCCAGGAAATGCCAGCAGTCAAGAAGGCTGTTCCAGGTGGGGTGGCTGCCCCAGTTGTGGCTGCAATCCAGCCCATCCCAGGGATGCCACCCACTACCCAGACCCCCATATCATGCACCATATTCCAGGGCAGCCACCATATATGCCTCCCCCAGGGATGATTCTCCCACCTGGCCTAGCCCCTGGACAGATTCCACCTGGTGCCATGCCCCCACAACAGATGATGCCTGGATAGAAGCCACCTGCCTAGCCTCTGTCTGAAAACCCACCCAACCACATCCTGTTCCTCACCAACTTGCTTGAGGAGACCAATGAGCTCATGTTGTTCATGTTCTTCAATCAGTTCCCTGGCTTCAAGGAGATATGTGTGATCCCCGGGAGCTATGACATTGCTTTGTGGAGTTTGACAACAAGGACCAGGCTGGGGCTACCCAAGATGCCCTGCAAGCCTTCAAGATCATTCAGAACAATGCCATGAAGATCTCTTTTGCCAAGAAATAGCCTCCAACCCTGATCATTCCCCTGTCCTCCTCCTCCTCCTTCCAGAATGGCCATCCCCCTGTTCCTCAGCTTGGGGCTGTTGTACCCTAAAGGTAAGTCCCTGCTCCCTTCTCTTAGCCTGTAGCATGAGTGTGTATGTGGAACCAGCATTGTACCCAGAGTCTGCCCTTCAGACACTGCACCTGGAGCTGGGGGAGAAAATAAAAGGTTGAGGCCTAGGTATTTTTTTTTCACCAAAAAAAAAATGATGAGTGGACAGACTTCAGAAAAACCTGGAAAGACTTATAAGAATAGATATTGATCAAAATGAGCAGAACCAGGAGAACATTGTACATAGTAACAGTCACAGTGTGTGATGACTTACTTTGATAGACTTAGCCCTTCTCAGCAATGCAAGAACCTAAAACAATTCCAAGGACCTCCTGATGGAAAATGTTATCCACATTCAAAGAAAGAACTATGGAGTCTGAATGCAGAGCAAAATATAGTATTTTCTTTCTCTTTTGTTTTGGGTTTCTTTGGGTTTTTTTTTCTTTCTCATAGGTTCTCCATTCTAATTCTTCTGTACAACATGACTAATGTGATAATATATTGAATGGGAATGTAGAGGTAGAGGAGAGAGGGGGAGAAAATTTAAAACTTATGGAAGTGAATGTTGAAAACTAAAAATAAACTTTGAAAAACAATTAAAAAGAAGAATGAGGCTTGACTAAATGCTATGTCTGAGAATTAAGAGAACATCTAGCTAACATGAGAGAAAAGGAAAAGTGACAAATGCTGGAGAGAGTGTGGAAAAATTGGGACACTAATGAATTGTTGGTGGAGTTTGAACTATTCCAAATGATCTGGAGAACAACTTGAAACTACATCCAAATGGCTATGAAACTGTGACCCAGCAATGACACCGCCAAGTCTGTATGCCAAAGAGATCAAAGAAATTGGAAAATAACCTATTTGTACAAAAATATTTATGGCAGTTCTTTTTGTGGTGATGCTTAATTGAAAATTTAAAAAAAATCTCTGTATCAATTGCAGAATTGTTGAACAAGTTATTCTATATGATTGTGATGGAATATTACATGTGCTATAAGAAATGATGAACAGGGTGGTTTCAGAAAAACATGGGAAGGCTTATATGATCTTATATAAAAAAGTGAGCAGAACCTAAAAAATGCTACACACAGTAACAGTAATCCTGGAAGGATGTTCAACTTTAAAAGATCTAATTCTTATCTACTATGATCCAGGACAGTTACAAAGGATGCAAGATGAAAAATTCCATCCAGCTCTAGAGAGAGACCAGATGAGTTTTGAATGAAGAATGAAGCTTATTTTTTTAACTTTCATGATTTTTCTTGGTGGTTTTTTTGCTGTTTTCTTCTGTAACATGGCTAATGTGGAAATATGTTTTGCATGACTTCACATGTATAATTAGGATCAAATGGTTTGCCTTTTCTAGAATGAGTGGGTAGGAGGGAGCGAATTCAGAACTCAATATTTTTTAAAAGAATTTTGAAATATTTTATGTGTAATTGGAAAATAATAATGTAATTGTGAAATAAAATGTCTTTTATTTAAAAGAGAGAAAATTTACAACTTTGAAGAGAACAATTTTATCTGAATGATGAGAAAAGAAACAAGAATACTGAAAGTTAATGAAGAGAATGAGAGGAAAGGCAGTATAGGCAGTACTCTTCTTAAGTTCAGCCATCAAAGAAGATATAGCTAGCAGAAATGGATGGATCAAATGAGGCCTTTTTTAAGGTTTGTAAAGCCATTCACAAGCAGCTTTCCAGAGGACTGCTGCTGCTGTGAACAGATTTTCAAGGTTCTGACTACACAGTGTGTGTGTATGTGTATGTGTGTGTGTGTGTGTGTACAGTGAATTCTCTGTTTATTCAATAACAAATCAGAGCAAAACATTCACAGAAAATCAAAGTACAACATTCAGAATGTAACAACTTATCACAGAAAATCAAAATACAGCATTCACAATGACATAATAATTAAACAATTTATCACAGAAAATGGCTATGTAGTTTTCACCAAAGTAGTCACATGCTTTTGAACAAAGTACAATCATTTAGTCAATCAATCACTCAGTAACACAATCATTCAATCATAAAGTACAGAAGGCCAAAGTCCCTCACCCATGGGGCACACTAAATTACAAATCAGTCACTATTCAGTCATCAGTCACTACTCAGTATCCTCTTAAGGGGTAGTAGAAAATACACAGGCCATCTACCCCTTGGTCAAAAGTAAATCAAAATTTCATGACTACTCAGTACCCAGAGAAGGGTCTTTTATCTTGACTCAGGGCAGGCTTTCAGCTTCCATATCTCTAGGTTTCATGGTTTTTGCTCCCAACTGCCACCTGAGTTTGCTCCCAACTAACCAACTGCCACCTGAGTTCAAAGACAGACAGCTCCCAGCTCAGTGTCTAGCTCCCTGTGCCATCCCTGCTCCACACTGCAGCTCACAGAGCCCAATCCATCTCAAATCCTTCACAGTCTCTGTTCCTGGGAAAAGAAGGCTTAACAAAGCCCAAGAACATTCATACACATTAACAAAGTCACAACAACATTAGTACCAGAACCGCAATCATGCTTCCTCAATCTTCAGCAGCTCCAGCTGGCCCTTGGAAGTCTAAGGCAGCTCCGGCTGTCACTCACAAATCCTCAGCAGCTCCATTATCAAAATCAAAATCACTTTATTCAGCTCTGTTCTCAAAATCAGAATCACTTTCTCAAATTCTCAAAAGCAAAATCACTTTCTCCTCAGAAATTCCAGTCCAGCAGTGGCAGCCCAGCTTTCAGATGCTCATCCCCAAGAAGTTTTGACTTTCCCAGCTGGGGGTTTTCCTTATATACAGTATTGCTCCTCCCTGTTCAGCCCCTTCCTGTTACATCAGCAACAGAGGTTCATACCTTCTGTTTCTTTAACAGAGGCTTAATTTGAAACTAGCTGCTAAATACCTATCAACTTAGCAATACAAATGGATTTTCAAAGTTCATTACTATTACAGGTTTTAAAATATGGACATTTTTATAAGTAGCAGAAAAGAAGACAATTGACAGGGATAATTAAGGTAATGAAAAAGATAAGGACAGAGGCAATCTCCTGGAGAAGATGGACTGAAATGGGATTACTTGTACATGTATAACAGTTTGCCTTAGCAAAGAGAAGGGCCACCAGAAATATAGGCAAAGAAATAACTGTTCAACAGTCTTTTGATTTTCAGTCATGTGTTGCATAAATCAAGGAGATAAATGCTCACCAATGTTCTACAATTCCATATAGGAGTTTTTTGTATAATCCAAATAGAAATGAGGTTTTCTATGAATAAGGTTCTCCATTTTTTCCTGTTTGTGGGTGAAATTGTGTAGATGACATAAATTCCAGGAATATCATAAGATGTCTACAAAGTAGAATATTGAAAGATCTACATCACATTGAATACATCTATCTGCCACCCCCCAGAATTCCCAATTTCTACTAACATGCTGCTACACTGGAGCTACTTTATATGTGATTTTTTTCTGAACCCCTCAATGTGAGCACCCTCTCAGTTAAATATCATATTTTTGTATTTATTATGAACATACTTCCATATGTATTTGTCTCCCCTAATAGAATACAAGCAACTTGGGAATTAAATGCTTTTTTTTATTTATGGAGTAAAGCAAGGATTTCCATAATATAGCACAATAAAAAATATTATTGCACACGAAACTGAAAATCTACTATGAACAACTTGCTGTTCCTTTCACATATACAACAAAATTATGTAAACTTATTTTTCCTCTTTTTATTCCTTCTCCCCTCCATATATGACTATCATTACACACAGGTATATCTATATCTATCTATATTTATATATGCATGAACATATGTATTTGTGTGTGTGTGTGTATATAATTGTTCTATACATACTTCTATTTATCAGTTCTTCCTCAAGATGCAGATATTATCTTTCTTCACATGTCCTCTATAGTTATTTAGGTATTTATAATAGTCAAAATAACATTAACTCAAAGCCATTCTTAAAGCAATATTGCTCTTACTATACACAATGTTCTCTTGGTACTGGAGAGCAGGGGGGTTATTTCTCCTTTTGTTTTGTTTTTTGGATCCCTGTGTTTAGGACAGTGCCCATTACATAGTAGAAACAATAACTGAATCGATCACAAATAAATATTTTTTAAATACCTAGTATGTGTCAGGCACAGTAGTAAGCACTTGGGATACAAAAGGTAGCAAAAAAAATAGTCCCTGCCTTCAAGATTCTTATAGCCTAATGAGGGAGATGACATCAAATCAAAATATAAAACCAAGCTATATGTGGATACATAGGACTCAATTAAAAGAAGGAATACACTGGAATTAAGAAGAAGGCTTCCTGTATAAGGTGGGATATCAGTTGTGACTTAAAGAGAACCAAGGAAGGTTGGAGTTGGAGTTGAGGAGAGAGAGCATTCAAGGCATGGAGGGACAGACAGAGAAAATGTTCATTGCAGAGACAAAATGTCTTGTTTGTGGAACAACCAGGAGATCACTGTTACTATGTTGAAGAGTTGTTACTATGTTGAAAAGTTGAAGTTATTATGTTGCAACTACTATGTTGCCGTGGTGAGTAAGGTGGAAGAAGACTTGAAAGGTAGGAGGGGGTTAAGTTATTAAGGGATTTGAGTGCCAAGCAAAGGATTTTGTAGTTGATCCTGGAGGTAAGAGGGACCCACCAGAGATTTTTTGTGAGTGGAGAGGAAGGGGGAGGATAATCAGATATTCAGTTTGGGAAAATTCACATTAGGGCTGAAGGTAGGCTGGATTGGAGTAGAGGTAGACTTGAGGCAAGCAAAAATCACCAGTAGGTGATTGAAATAGTGCACATGTAAGATGATTAGGGCCAGTATCAGAGTGATAGCATTGTCAGAGGAGAGAATATTCAAGAAATATTACAAGGATGAAATTGACAAATCTTAGCAACAGATTAGATATGCGGAGTGAAGGGAGAGAAAAGAATCCAGGTTGACTTTTGGGTTTCAAGCATGAGAAACTAGAAGGATGGTATTGTCCTCGACAGTAATAAGGAAGGTGAGGGTGGGTGAGAGAGAAGTTGGGGAAAAGATAATAAATTCTGTTAAGACATATTTATTTTGTCTACCAGACTTAGAATTCAAGACTTTTGAAAGGCAGTTAGAGATGTGAAATTTGAAGTCGGTAGGGATGCTAGAACAGGATAGGTAGATTTGAAAATCATCAGCACAGAGATGGTAATTAATTCCCTGGGAACTGATAAAATCAACAAAATAAGTAGAATA
>JAQQSW010008604.1:0-13429 GCA_028646575.1 Pseudocheirus occidentalis
AGCTCTGGTTTTTTCAGCAAGAATGCTTGAAAGTCCTCCATCTCATTGAATGATTGTGCTATATTTTTAATATTATCTTTATTATCTTTTGTTTTTACTTCACCTGTACTTACAAATGCATCCTTCCTCATTCCCTAGCAAACAGCATGGTCTAATGGATTTGGTGGTCCCCCTTCAAATCCAAAGGACTTGGGCTGAAATATTAGCTCTGGCACTTACTGCCTGTGTGACCTTGAACAAGTAACTTCATTTCCCTAGGTCTTTCATACCTCATGACACCCAGGACCAGAAGGAAGAGTTGACATACTCCTGTCTCCTTGGTGCCACTTTCAAGAGCTGCCCTCCGTCAATATCATCCAGAAACCATCTTTAGAACTCTTTCCATCCTGTCCAGATATTTGTTGCTGTCACTTATGGGCCTGTGGATCACTCTTACTCCTTTTTGATGTTAAGGACTGTTAAGGGATCCTCTGAACTTGTCTTTTTGAGTTACCATATTTTCCAGAAACACTCTATAAAGAGCATGTAGGTCTTTTTTTTCTTTTAAACTTTTATTTATTGTACAAACTATTTACATCATCAGCTGCAATTGCCCACTTGGATTGAACCCTACCCAGCCTGACCAATCTGGAGTAGGGACTGGCCCTTGCCTCAAGTTCCTGAAACATGCAGCCTTTTTCTTCGTTGTGAACTCAGTTAACCCCAAAGCACCTCAACCATGAGGGAATAAATAAAAGTGCCAACCAAAAAGATACATATCAAAAACTACCAAAAAATTAATATCTTTCCTTCAATGTTCTGTACCATCTTCCCCCACTGGTAAGCGCCAAGGGCAGGATGGGAAGATCAGATAGGGCTAAGAGCCTTTTTGGATTGAATGAAGGAACAGGGTAAACTGGAGGCTGGAAACAAATAAAACAAAACAAAACAATAGATAGTAGGTACCAAAGAGGTTTCATTAACCTTGAAGACCCACTACAGTTATGGGGTTGACCTTAGAAGGACCCAAGTCCCCCTAAATGAATATTAAAACAAAAGTTTTACAAGACAGACTTCTGACCAAAGAAATAACCTTAATTCCCAGCAGTAAGGTCTCTGGATGGCCACTGGAATGGTGATTAGGGGATCCGGCAGAGCGTCTACCACAGGAAAATCACAGAGGCAGTCCACATGTCCAAAGCTGGAAACCCCTATCTGGGCCTGAGGGATGAAGGGTTGTTCCTGTTTTCCAGGGTAGTAATTGCACCTGCCTTCCTACATCCTACTGGGAGAGGATTAAGGCAAGAAGCAACACCTTGTCTGGGTCCCTGAGGAGAGCAGTAAACATGGGGCATGGAGGATCTAGGAGTGCTAAGGCCCCAGCTGCTGGATTCTGGTTCCAGCAGATGGGAGAGGGCAGCACCCTGGTCAAGAAAGAACAAATGACAGCTGAAAGAGACTGAAGCCACAGAGGAGCTATAGCAGCCCAGGGAGAGGGCAAGGAGTGGGGGTGAGGGGGCTTGTCTGTCCTGGTCCCCGCCTGGAGGTTTCCAGGAAGCTGAGGCCATGCCATAAGTTCTGCCTCTTCTTAGGACTCTTCTGTACTTGCTGGTTTTGACAACAAAGATGGCTTGTAGTATTCTTGGTGTAGAGCGCTACACTAGGAATGGGGTCTCACAGCAAAGCATCCTTGAAAATGGACATTTTGGGGGTGGCTAGGTGGCACAGCGAGCACGTAGGTCTTGAACAAAGAAGGATGAATCCATACACTGGCCATGTCAAGTAGCGTACATCTCATTCTATACCTGTATTCCACTGCTCCTTTGACAAGAAGCATGAGACACACTTCACCTCCAGCCCTCTGAAGTTTCGATTGATCACTGTCCTGATCAGAATAGCCAAAGTCTTTCAATGGCGTCTTTACCTTGTTGTTGTCACAGTATTCTCATGGTTTTGATTACTTTGCTCTGAGTTCATCTATCCAAATATTCCTAGTGACTTTTATTTCTAAAATCAATTCCTGGGTTAGCTTCTAACTATTTAAAAATGTGCTCTGTCTCCTTCCTCTTTTGATAAATAGTAAAAGTGACCAGAAATTTTGTTTTATACCTGAAATTCAAAGGAGTGGAACATATCCTTCTCTCTAGAAAGGACAAAGAGTTTAAAATCATGTTATTCTTTCCTTCCATTTAACGAGATGGAACACTGAACAGAAAGTACCACCTAGACCCATATTTTCTTTTCTAATGATATGTGACCCATCCACTGTGTGCAACAGCCCAAGAAAATGAGCAGAGATTATACAGTGGGGGATGAGGAAAAGAGAATTC
The DNA here is from genome assembly GCA_028646575.1 of Pseudocheirus occidentalis. Taxonomy (NCBI): domain Eukaryota; kingdom Metazoa; phylum Chordata; class Mammalia; order Diprotodontia; family Pseudocheiridae; genus Pseudocheirus; species Pseudocheirus occidentalis. The sequence continues at coordinate 2,310 of JAQQSW010008604.1, forward strand.
AAAGAACCACCTTCATGAAAAGAGAAGACTACTTATGGACAATGGTCTACCCTTCTCCTTCCTTCTGTTACCACTCCCACAAAATTATGCCAACTTTGGGGAAAATAAGAAATAACTTGAAAGCTTTTGCCAGAAATCAAGACTAAAAAGGAAACCAAGGCAGCTTCTCTTGGCACAAACCAGTTAGCTGCTAAATCCACTCACCCTACTCTTTGATGAATTATCTGCCAGGAGCCCAGCTGCCTGTGACAAGGCCACTCTGACCAAGGAAATTTCATGAGTTCCAGTTTGTATCCAATCCTGAGTTCCACGCCCCAGGCTGAGCCAAGATCCTGAGAACCAAGTCTCCATGCCCTCATATAATGACTGGCCTGCTGGGTGAGTGATTCGAACACACAGGGGAAAGTGTTCCATTGAAGTTGGGATTTAGCTGATGTGACTAATAACTACTGTATGGATCACATAGTGCCTCAGCCCCAATCCAGAAGAGACAGAAGTGGTTATCAACTGGGCATGTCCAAAGAATCTACAGGAACAGAAGACTTTCTGAGGATCTGGCAACTATTATTAAAAAATTGGACCAGAACTATGTTACCATTGCCAGGTCACTACTAAATGATCTCACTTGAATGTATATGGCTAGGAGAAGCCAAGAGCAGAAGGGCATGAAAGGCAATCTGGACTGAGCCTATCAATACCCAGGCAGCTAGGTGGTGTATTTATTTGATAGAGCATTAGGCCTGGAGTCAGGAAGACCTGAGTTCAAATCTCTTCTGCGTGACGCTGGGAAAGTCACTTAAGTGGGCTCACAAAGAGTCGGACAGGACTGAAAATGAGTAACAACAATTAATATAGCCCAGCTATGGTGGTTACACATACATACATACATACATACACACGTTACACGCAGTCATACTCATACACGCTATTGACCAAAGAATCTACCACCAAGTGAGAAGCCTACTACTCACAGGATTACAGATTTCAAGCTGGAAAGGATCTCAGAGACCATTTAATCCAGCCTCCTCATATTATAGATGAAGAAAATGAGACCCAAGGAAGAGTTTGAGGCTCTGAGAGACTGAATTATGGGAAGGCTGAGAGGCTGAATTATCAGAGTTCTATGGAATGGGTAGGCTTATCTGGTTGAGTTATCAGTTATCAGCTAGATCTCAGCTTTAACGGAGCACTCATATGTATGCCCAGAAGCACTGCAGTAAAATATGTCAAATAGGAGGGATTCAGAAACACATGGGAAGATTTCTTTGAAATGATACAGAGGAAAATAAGCAGAAACAAAAAATATTTTTTGTTGTTCAGTTGTTTCAGCTGTGTCTGACTTTTCGTGACCCCATGGGGAGTTTTCTTGGCAAAGATACTGGAGTGGTTTGCCACTTCCTTCTCCAGCTCATGTTACAAATGAGGAAACTGAGGCCAACAGGGTGAAGTGACTTGCCCAGGGTCGCACAGCTACTAAGTACCCTAGGCCAGATTTGAACTCAGGAAGATGAAGCTTCCTGACTACAAGCCCAGCACTCTATATACTATGCCACCTAGCAACCCCTAGTAGTGGTTTTACTGTGTGCCTAATAAGAAACAATGTTTTATGGGGCAGGTAGGTGGCACAGTGAATAGAGCACCAGCCCTGGAGTCAGAAGGACCTGAGTTCAAATCCAGCCTCAGACACTTAATACAAAAACTAGTTGTGTGACCTTGGGCAAGTCACTTAACCCCAATTGCCCTGCCTTCCTCCCTCCAAAAAGCAAAATAAGAAAAAGAGAGGAGAGGAGAGGAGAGGTACCTGGATTGATGAGTACCAAATAACATCACAAAAACCGAAGCAGAGTATATTTTAACAGGCAAAACAATTTATTACTGATTGTTAGAGCAAACATCAAAATTAGCAAAGCTAAAAATGAGAAATGAGAATAACCATTATTAAGAAAAACCCACCAAAAAAGTTTTCTTTCACAGCATGACTAATATGGAAATATGTTTTGCAGGATTGCATATGTATAATCTTTATCAAATTATTTGCCTTCTCAATGACTGGGAGAAGAACGAAGGTCAGAGAGAATTTGGAACTCAAAACTGTAAAAAGATGAAGGTTTAAAATTATTTCCACATGCAATTGAAGGAAATAAATATTAAAATAGGTATATATAGTATATTATCTAATATTTCATAAAATACAAATATTAAAATATATTACATAAAATATGAAATAATTATAAAATGATTTGTTTATTAAATTATTACATTAAAATAAATAAATAAAAATATTAAAATTCCTTTTAAAAATCACCAAAAGAGGGAGACCAAAAGATTTTTTTTTAAAGCCCCTTCAGTTGGAAAACAATTGAGTGCTTTGCTAAATGAAGAAATATAGCAGCCAAGGGCAATGTCAGACGACATATAATCTCATTTGTAAAATCTTACAGAGAAGGATGATGCCAGATTAACAAATAGTACTTCATACAATAGAGAGAAGCAGTGGAAGGTAAAACCAGTTTGAATACTAATAATGAAGGGCCTTAAGGCTTGCAAAGCACTTCACAAATTTTATCTCACTTCCAGTGGAGCCTGATCGCAGATTAAAGATACTTTGTCTTTGCTTTCTTTATTCTTGGGGGGGGGGGTGGTCTGTGTTTTCTTTCACAGCATGACTTACATGGAAATGTGCTTTGCATGACTACACATGTAAAACCAAAGCCAAATTGCTAGCTTTCTCAATGCAGGAGGAGGACAGGGAGGGAGAGAATTTGGAACTCAAAATTTGAAAAAAGAATGTTAAAATTGTTCTTACACATAATAGGGAAATTTTTTTTTTACAATTATCATCTCATTGTCCCTCGAAACAACCCTGGGAGATAGGTACTATGATTATCTCCATTATATCCACAAGGAAACTGAAGCAAAGAGAGGTTAAGTGACTTGCTCAAAATTGTATAACTTAGCAAGAGACTCAAATGAAGCAAATTCATCCTAAGGTTGTTTAAAGGTGAAACTTGGGAGCGGCTAGGTAGTTCAGTGAATAGAGCACTGGCCCTGGAGTTAGGAGGACCTAAGTTCAAATCCAGCCTCCGGCATTTAACACTTACTAGCTGTGTGACCTTGGGCAAGTCACTTAACTGAAATTGTCCTGCCTCTCCAAAAAGCAAAGAAAAAAAAAGGAAAGAAAGGTGAAACTTGAAGGATAACAAACAGAACAAAAATGTAAAAAACTACAAAAGAACACACTCTTCACCATTAAGGACAGTGTGTATATATACATGTATACATAGAGAGAAAGAGGGAGATGGGAGTAAAGGGAGTAAAAGCAAGGACTTACTTGCTTGAGCTCTCCCCCAAACCCCTCCAAATATCTGTAAAAAATGACTCTAATAGAATAAAATCAGGTCTAAAAATCTATCTTGCCCCATAAGAAAGGAAGGGAGAAGGGAATAAGAGTGGGGAGTGATAGAAGGGAGGGCAGACTGGGGAAGGGGGTAATCAGAATGCATGCCATCTTGGAGTGGGGGAAGGGAGAAATTGGGGAGAAAATTTGGAACTCAAAATCTTATGGAAATGAATGTTGAAAACTAAAAATAATTTTTAAAATAATATTGCTATTACTATTAAAAATATATGGGAAAAGGAGTTGGATTAGGCCAAGTACCAATGAAGGAAATCTGTGGGACTTGGCATCATTTTTTTTCCTATTTATTAATTTATTTATTTTTAGTTTTCAACATTCACTTCCATAAGTTTTAAATTTTCTTCCCCTTCCTCCCAAAACAGCATGCAATCCTATATAGGCTCTACACATACATTCCCATTAAACACATTTTCACATTAGTCATGCTGCACAGAAGAATTATAATGAATAGGAGAAACCATGAGAAAGAAGAAACAAAACAACAAGAAACAAAAAAGAAAATAATCTGCTTTGTTCTGCGTTCAGACTCCATAGTTCTTTCTCTGGACATGGATGGCATTTTCCATCATGAGTCCTTTGGAGTTGTTTTAGGTCCTTGCATTACTGAGAAGGGCTGAGTCTATCAAAGTCAGTCATCAAACACTGTGGCTGTTACTGTGTACAGTGTTCTCCTGGTTCTGCTCACCTCACTCAGCATCAGTTCATAAAAATCTTTCTAGGTTTTTCTGAAGTCTGTCTGCTCCTCATTTCTTATAGCACAATAGCATTCCACTACATTCATATACAACAACTTGTTCAGCCATTTCCCAAATGACAGGCATAGCCTCAGTTTCCAGTTCTTGGCCACCACAAAAGGAGCTGCTATAAATATTTTTGTATATCTAGATCCTCCTCCCACTTGTATGATCTCTTTGGGATACAGAACAGTGATATTGCTGGGTCAAAGGGTATGCATATCTTTATAGCGCTTTGGGCATACTTAAAAATTGTTCTCCAGAATGGTTGGATCAGCTCACAGCTCCAAGGTGGCATCATTCTAAGGATGGTGAGGCAATGATTCACAAGGTAGCCAAAGGAGGGGAAAATGGCAAGGCGGGGGGAAAAAAACCTGGACCTAAAAAAGATGACTTTAAGAACATCAGTAACCATTGACCTCTAGACCTACTTCCCCATCTGGCCATCTTCTGTCCTTCTATTTCCTTTTATAAGCCTTAGTCAGACAATCCAAAAACAAACATCGCCAGACTTTCAGAGTCCTTCATGGATGGTCCTGAGTCCAAAGGTTCCTTGGTTTACTTTATTTATTTTATTTTGTTTTATTGCTTTTTGTAGGGAAGAAAGTAGGGCAATTGGGGTTAAGTGACTTGCCCAAGGTCACATGAGTAGTTTTGTGTTAAGTGTCTGAGGCTGGATTTGAACTCAGGTCCTCCTGACTCCAGGGCTGGTGTTCTCTTCACCGCACCACCTAGCCACCCCCCCTGGTTTACTTTAAAAGATTTTTAAAATCTGATCAATATAATGAGCAACCACTACTCTAGATGAAACAATCATGCTATCTCCTGATGGAAAGGCAATTAGATTGAGACATATTTTTGGACAAATATGGACACACAATACAGGGCAAATAGGAGAAAACGCAAAGAAGGGAAGGCACTAGAATTAAGAGGGTTTGGGAAAGGCTTCCTATACTACAGAAGATAAGATTTTAGCTGGAACTTAAAGAAAGGCAGGGAAGTCAGTTGGTGGAGATAAGGAGGGAACACATACCAGGCATGGGGGACAGTCAGAAAGAATACCTCTATTAAAGCAAGAAGTAGAAATTGTTAACAACAACACAGAAAGATGTTCATATTCCCTAATTGTTAAGAGAAATGTAAATCTAGGCAACCTTTAAAATACCAATTTACAACCCAGCAAATTGGCCAAAGTAGTATTTTTCAAAAACTTATCAAATCCAATGTCAGTGGGGCTCTTGAAAACACATCTAGTAATCTATGTATCACAAAACTGATTCAGGGTTCATAGACTGAGAGCTGGTTTCAGGGATCAGGGATTATCTCTTCTAATCCCCTCAAGGAACCTGAGCTCAAGACCCTGCTCTGCCATTTACTTCCCATACAAGTTTGAATAAATTGTTTCCTCTCTCTCTCAGCCTCCATTTCCTTCTCTGGACAACAAAGACTCTGACATCTTTTCCACTTCTGATGTTCTATGTTGTCTTTTTTTTTTTTGGCTTTTTTTTTTGGAGGGGGAAGGGCAGGGCAATTGGGGTTAAGTGACTTGCCCAAGGTCAAGTGTTGAGTGTCTGAGGCTGAATTTGAACTCAGGTCCTCCTAACTTTAAGGCTGGTGCCCTATTCACTGCACCACCTAGCTGTCCCTGATATTCTTTAGAGGCAATGGACCTGGAATCAGGAAGATCCAAATTCAAATCTGGCTTCAGATCTTTACTACTTGTGTGACCCTGTTTGCCTCAGCTTCCTCATCTATAAAATAAGGGTGTCAATACCACCTACTTCACAGGGTTATGAGATAAATGAGATAAAGTGATAATAAAGTACTTAGCACATGAACTGAACAAGTTATGGTATATAATTGTGATGGAATATTATTGTGTTATATAAAACGAAGAAGGAAAAAAAATGAAGAGGGAGATGATTTCAGAAAATCCTAGGAAGACAATGTGATGTAAAGTGAAATGAGCAGAACCAGGAGAGTATTGTGCCCAGTAATAGCAATGCTGTGAAAATGATCAACTGTAAAAGACTTGACTACAATACAATGATCTAAGACAATTCTGGAGAATCCATGCTGAAAAATATTATCCACCTCCAAAGAGTGAATTCTGAGTGCAGATTGAAGCGTGTTTTTCCTCTTTATTTTTCTTGCTTTTATTCCCTTCACAACATGGCTAATGTGGAAATGTTTTATATGACTCCATGTTTATAATGGGTATCATATTGCTTGCCATCTCAATATGGGGGAAAGAGAGAAAATTTGGAACTCAAAATAAAAATAATATGTATTAAGTCCCTGGCACATAGGACATACTTAGAAATGTTTGTTCTCTCTCCCCTTCTATGGGAGTAACCTCAGAGTATATGGAACTGTTTCCCTCTTTATGAGAGAGCTTGGTCGTTACCAACAGCCCCTCCACAACAACCATTAGTAGTGGGAAGTCTTCCAGGGAATTCCGGTGGCAGGATTTCCTTCTAGAGAGCAATGTGGAGTCCAGGAAACAGCCCTGCCCTTGGGTTGTTGGCTGAAATGAGTCCAATTGTGCCTTCTCTCCATGATTTTGTTTGTTCTTCTGTGGGGCCTAGAAGCCTCTAGGGGCCGAAGGGCACATGTTCCCCAGTTGACTTTTGGGCCACAGGGCTGACCACATACGGGAGAGATTTCATGTTTCTGTAAGCTTCCCTTCTGTGGAAAGTTATATTCATATTCTTTGTGGTCAACAGGAAAATTTGACTCTCCATGCTACTGTCCTAATGAGTTTTCTTCACTTAACTCCTCTGGGTCTCAACTTCTTAGCTTATAAAATAAATATCATGGGACTTTCCCTACCTGCCTTGCAAGAATGTCTAGGATATTTGAGAGATGTTGCAAAGATGATATCGACAGGCCTTGGTAAAAGCTTGGATGTGGGCCATGAGAGATAGTGAAGTCAAAGATAACTCAGGTTGGGAGCTTGTGGGACTGGGAGGATAGGGGTACCCTCTGTCTACACTAATAGGGAAAGTAGGAGGTAGGGAGGGGGGAAAGCAATGAGTTCTGTTTCGAACATATAGTTTATGATATCTACTGGACATCCAGTTTGAGATGTTGGAAAGGCATGTAGAGAAGCAAGATTGGAGGATCAATGAGAGGACAGAGGTTCCAAAAGAGTCACCTGTCCAGGATCATACAACTAGTAAATGTCAGAGATGAGATACAAAAACAAAGATTAAAACAATACCTGACCTCAAACAGCTTACATTTTACCAGCATATACAAGACACTGTGAAGATAGATGTGGAGACTTATGTAATTTTTTGAAAAACAATTTGTTTTATTTTTCCAATTACATGTAAAAACAATTAAAAAATTTGAGTTCTAAATTCTGTCCCTCCTTTCTCCTTCCTTGAGAAGACAAGCAATTTGATATACATTATTTATGCGCAGTCATGCAAAACATATTTTCACATTATCCATGTTGAGAGAGAAAACATAGACCAAAAAAAAAAGAAAAGAAAAAGTTAACTCCACCAACAATACTTATACATGGTTTTAAGAAGCAGGGTAACAATATACATTCAGGAGCCCTCATCTGTGGGAACCATGAGGGTCCACCAAACTTCTATGGAGTCAGTGGACTTGAGTTTGAATCCTAGCACTGCCACTATCTCTGTTAACCTCTCTCAAACTTAGTTTCCCTTAACTGTAAAATGAGAATGGATAATGAACCAGCTTGGTCCAAAAGAAAAAATATTAGATGATAACTCCCCTTTCTTTGCAGAGGTGGTGTACTCTGGGTATAACAGTGTATATAATGTTAAACTTTTTTGATACATTACTTTTGCTCAGCTGGGTTTTTTCTCCACTTTTTAATTCTTTGTTATAAGGGATGATGAGGGTAGAGTGTGGAAAGGAAAAATGGATATACTGGGAAATGCAGGTGATATATAAGACATAGTACTCAGGAAAACCTTGATTCAAAATCACACCTCCTACACATGCTGGCTGTGCAACCCTGGGCCAGTTACCCAACCATTCGATACCTCAGTTTCCACATTTGTACAATGAGAGTGAAACTACATGGCCTCTCAGGCCTCTTACCGCTCTAAATCTATAATTCAAGAAAATCTATGATCAAAGAAAAAAATTATGTATGTGTGGGTAAAAAAACTTTTCTATGTATACATTACTTCTCCCCACAAGATGTGATCTTTGTGTTTGGGATTGTTTCCTTTTTAGCTCAGGCTCTCCAGTGCCTAGCACAGAGCCTAGAACATAGTTGGTGTTTAATTAACGCCTGTTCATTGAACTGAACAATTCTGCTCCTGCCAGGGGAAGAGAAGAGGGGGAGGCAGCTTAACTCCAGTTTTGTCCTAGATCAATTCCAAACGGATGAAGTCATTGTGCTCAGAGAGCAGCTGGAGGGCTTGGGAAGGGCCTCCCGGTCCCCCTTCTCTCAGCCCCCAGCCCCCAGAGCCCCTTCTCTCACAGCTGGGAATGGGGGGGCAGGGTCAGAAGGGCTTTCCCAAGCCCTCCAGCTGCTCTGGGCTCCATTATTCCGGCTGTGGGACCGAACCAGCAATGAGCGGAAGGAATGAACACCATTTTTCCATCTCTGCAGAGGGCTGAGCCCCCCCTGGGCAAGGGGGGCTTCCTGTAGCTGCGTCCTAAATAGGCTGAGGTTCACATACTAAAGAAGAAAGCTAAAGGGTCACACTGTTCAGAGCAGCCCCAAAGTGGGAGGAGGGGAGAAGGAGGCAAGCCTGGGGAAGCTCAAGTTACAAAGACAGCTGGGAAAGAATGAATTCACACACATTCATCCTCACATGCAGTCCTCTCACGAACATTCACACCCTCACACACACGTCCTCACACTCACATAACACTCACACATGCTCAAACACAGTCAGCCCCTCACACACACACAACACTTAGTGGGCAAAGGGGAGCAATTGGGAGGCATGGCAGGCCAGCATTCCCTCCTCCCTCTTCAAAGCCCTCCCAGGGCTATTTCAAAGCAGCAGGGCTCTATACAGAGAGGGGAAAGAGACCAAACAAAGGGGAACCTTCTTAGAGGGAAAGAGTCAAGCTGCCCTGAAAGGGAGAATCTCGGAAGGCCCGAGTGCCAGGTTCACAAAAGGAGCTCTCTTAAGAGCTCCCAAGCCTCCAAGAATTTACCATCTAGCAGAATTTAGTATGTAAAAAAAGTAAGGATAGCTAGCATGATCACAGACAAAGTTAAAATAGATTTAATCAAAAGTGAAAAACAGAGAAATTACACTATGTGTCAGCAATATTATTCTGTATCATTTTAGACCATTTAAAATACCTGGACTGCATAAAATATCTGAGCATACGCCTGCCCAGACACAGGAACTGTATGAACATAAACATAAAATACTTTTTATACAAATAAATTCAGATCTAAATAACTGAAGTAATATTTGTTGTTCAGGGTAGGTAAAGCCAACATAATTTTTAAAATGACAATCTTACCTAGCTAATCTGGTTCTTCAATGTCATTCCAATTAAATTACTACAAAAATTATTTTCCTGAGTTAGAAAAAATAATAACAAAGTCCATTCAGAAGAACCAAAGGTCAGGAATTTCAAAGAAACCAGGGAAAAAGAGATGTAAATGAAGAAGATTCAGCAGTATCAGACCTTAAGCATATTATAAGGTGAGAGCATTGTTGAAGTGAAAAAAGGATAATTTTGATTATTTTTAAGTTAAATGTTTCTTGTGTAAATAAAACCTACGTAACCAAGAATACATGGAAAGCAGAAAATTTCGGGGGGAACTTTCATAGACATTATCTCAAATAGGAAGTGATTCAGTTGTAATATTGCTGAAGTGTAGGAAAACGATGAGCTGGTTAATTTAGAAAAAAATAGAAAGACTTGGAAAATGCTATCTACCTCCAGAGAAACAGATGACAAGTGGAGATAAGTATTGTGTGGTATTACATATATGTATATGAGTATATATGTGTATATCTGTAGATATCTATGTACATGTGTAGATGTGTGTATGTGTGTATGTATGTGTGTATGTATGTGTGTATGTATGTATGTATGTTATGTATATATGTATATCTCCACACTTAACTGTAGCCTTCTTTAGGGTGGTGAGGGGAATGAGAGGGAAAAAAATAAAGTAAAAGTATACAAAAGAAAACCAACAAGGAAGAAAAGAAAAGCTGGATAGCTTTGAAAACAATGTGTAGTATTTATTTTATAGGTTTTCTTGAAATGGAATTGGATTGTTTTATACTGAATCCTCTGTGTACATGGTGATTTTTTTTCTTTTCTCATTTTGTATTTAAGTTTAAAATTAATAAAATTTACAAAAAGAACTGACCACCTAGCTATCTAATTCGGGGCCTCTGGGGGATTTGATGAGCCTTTCCAGGGAAGCATATTTGCCTCTCTATGTCTTTACATTATTTGTCTCCTGTTAGGTCTCTGATACCTCACGTGGGGAGGAGACTCCTAAAGAGGGTCGTTGATACTCCAGTGAGATGGACGGGTTGAACCGGTCCTCAGCTAACAGGAGTACAAGTGATCACCTGGAGGCAGAATGAAAAGGCTGCACCTGCTTACAATAAGCAGGACAATCTCTCCGCCTTCGGGGTGAGACACATTGGCTCGCTGTGGCGAGGGGCCCTAAGGGGCCCTGGAGAAAGGACTAAAATACAGGCTACTCGGAGGCAGGGGCAGTCCAGCCAGTTCGGTGGAGCCAGGCCAGTCGAGTCCAGCCAGGCCAGGCCAGTACAGTCCAGCCACACTAAGACAGAGGATGAACTCTCAATAAAAGCTAGAAGCAAGTCCTATGTCCTGAGTTTCTCTGTGCAGCTGTTTCTCCCGGAGTGGACCGGGAGCAGGGGACGCCCAAGGCCTGTTGAGGTGGGTATAGGTAAGCCCTATACATCCTGACCCAAAAAGATAACCCTCACCTGAATAAAAAACCAGTAACAGTCTCCCAT
>JAQQSW010008605.1:0-13429 GCA_028646575.1 Pseudocheirus occidentalis
CAGTGTTATGGTTTCTGAATAAAGACCTTGGTTCTGCCTTCCATGTGGAGAGTTTGCTATATTTTGTGATCCAAAACTACACCAACATATTCATAACCATCATGGGTGTTGTGAATATCTCATTATTGATACAACTATACATATATTTTTCTGTATTTCTGAGTTTTAAAACTTTTTCTGTTGTCTGCTAGCTTTCACATGTCATCTGTGGCCTCTGCAACACTCCCCCCAAATTCCCATTTCATGTCTGATGCTAACTCACAATATATCAAAACTGCAGTAGGGAAATTTGCAATGTGGAAGGGATAACTGTACTTACCATTTTACTTGCTTTTTTATATCAGACCTTTAGCTACCATTGGTTCTTTCCTTCAATTTCCAGTGGTCGAGATATGTCCATATTAACAAGATTATTGCGAGCCCCTCATTTGTATGATCCCTTCCACTTCTCCAAAGTAACTAATTTTTTAGTGAGTCCTTCCCCTAACCCCAGGAAAATTACAAATTTACAGTATATGGAAAATCATTGTACAAGCAGACTTATATGAATTTTTTCTTGGGATAAGGGATGGATTATTTCCTCACAGCATGTTGTCAATGCTAGAGGTTAGTCATTGACAAATGTACTAAGCTATACATTTCAGGAACTTTCACTAGAGAGCAACACTGGGGTAGGACAGGTATTCTGAGATGCAGGTAATACGAGAGGATCCAGACTGGTATCCATTTGGTATCACAGAAATCTAGTAGGGAGCACCAGGTGGATGTTCTGGCACTAGGTGGAATCTGACTGGAAGCAGTAGGCAGAAGTTTGAGGTAAAGCAAGTGGTCTTAATCCTGGAAATGGACCATCAGGAAATAGAGATGCAGCCACAGGGTCTGGGCTTCTTCACAAGCAGACATTTAGCTTTGGGCATGTAAATGATGATGAAGTAACTTTGGCTTGTGTGGATTGGAAAAACGTGGTGGGCAAGACTCTTACCGGCCCAGTTTCCTCTTCATTTCTATGTACTATCCACAAGAATCCACCTCCTTCTGCTTCCTAGCCAAGCTTCTAGTGAAGTGATCCACAGTGATTGTGTCACTTTCCCTTCCACACTTGCTTCATTTAATTCCAGTCCTTTGCTATTTATAATTTTTCTTTTAAGAGTTCTTGATGCAGCCATAGATGATTGCATATATACATAATATGGGTTAGGAACATACAGGTACAATTTGTTTATATGTATATTACAGAATATTTGTATAATTCTACATAACTAAGTATGTATGATTGTACATGTGTTTGAATATAGCTTGCCATTTACATGTGCTTTGTTTATATGCATATTATTCCATATGTATATGCATTGTGTGAATGTGTGAATACATGGGCTTGTATGTGCATTGCTCTGTGTGTGTGCATGTGTGCAGTAATACTTTTTTCTCCTGCTCTTGTTGAATGACTGCCTCGTACAATTTCCCACCTGCTACATGCTTGATTTCTTTCACATACTTAGTTAATGGGCTATGGTATCTTGGGGTTGTGCCTAGGATGAAAAAGGATTCTTTAATATGGTGCTGAGTGACTAGATCATGTATTTGTATCATGTCTCTGAAAAACTGAAAAAGTTTATTTTTGCAAGAACTTCTCATTATCAGAGCATGTAATTACCTGCTCTTAAAGACCTTGAAAAATGTCTCCAAAGTGCATCTGTTTAGGACAGTCATGTTCTCCCAGAGGCTAATAGGATGTTATAGTTGTCTACTCACCCAGAAATTCAACCCAAGCCCCTTAATCAGTTGTGCAGGATACCAGGTGCTTGGGGAAGATGTGAAATTCAGTAAGAATTGCCGTCCTAGAACTTGGGTTGAAAAGGGGGGTACAACACATTCAACAAAGACCCTTAGTTCAGTAAATTCATGATAATGTGTGAACACAACACTGTATAAAGGCTGAGTAGGAGAAATATTGTTACCAGTGGAGAGGATCAGGAAAGATTTTGTGGAAGCGATGACAGTGAGATCAGATTTTAGGAATAGGAACATTTTTCAGCTTCTTACAGGTAGGGTAACAACACAGGAACTAGTCACTTAGCACCATGTTAAAGAGTCCCTTTTGCATGAGCGTAGGCATGGAAATTTAGATGTATCACACCAGCTTGAAGGAGAAAATCTAGTCTCTCTCCCAGGCCAGATGCCACAGCTCTGGTCTTGTACTTACACGCTGTCACAAATAAAGTGAATATTGACTGTTTTGTGTGCCTATTGCTGTGCAGAACTGTTAGGGGTTGCATTCTATCTTTTTTTCCATATATGTACAGAATGCAGCCCTGGATATATGACCATAAATGTTACAATCTACAGCATTCTTAAAGAGTTTTATTGCTTAGGTATCTAAATTCCACTTTAAAGGCAGAGGTACAGACACAGGGCCTACATATCTCCAAAGTCATAGGGCACTAATTATGATAATGACTGTAGCCCTGGATTTTGTGCAGCTGATGACAGAAGCAGTTTTACAGTTACCCTGAGTATACGGCAATCCTTTTGACTTTGCCTCAACTCTAGGTTGAGCCCTTCTAGCTGTAAGTACTTCCTGCTTGGTCATTGTCGAGGACAGCCTCATTGACCACCTTTTTTGTCCCCTTACAGTGTTGATTTCTACAGAAAGAACATTTCTAGCTAAGGTTCTCGGCCTATTTTATGAATGGAAGATGAGCTCAGTTCAAAAGTTCACACTTGTCTAGGAGAGGGGAAAAATCAATATAATTATATATGACACGAGCCTCTTCAATCCATGACAGCAGGATGTTAAAGGACAAGCAAATTTCTTGACTCTTGTAACACGGATGTATGAATTAGTTCTTGTAAACACTTAGTGCAAGGAATTTCTAAGACTATTATTGCTCCACATTTTTTTTCTAATAAAACTATTTCCCATTCCATATGGCACCATTCTAACTTTTTCACAGAAAGGAATGAAAAGAAGAAATAAGATACTTTATAGTTTTTAAGATTTTATCTCTTATTGGTGGATATTTACATGCTTATCCATATGTAATCAGCTATTTCTTAGAAGAAATTTACAGTGTAAATTAATTTCAACAATCATTTATTAAGTCCCTACAATGTTCAAAGAACTGTACTTGGGAAAAAAAAAATCGTTTCTGCCCCTAAAATGTTTATATCATATTGAAGGAAAACATCACATATACAGATAAGTATAGAATATTAATATAAGATAACTGTAGAAGAGTGGGGAGAGCACTAACAAATGAAGAGATTGGAAATGTCCCCGAATTGAGATTTTATGTGACCTGTGGATTCCAAGAGGCAGAAATGAGAAGGGAGAGCATTTCAGGCACCTAGGATAGCCTATGCAGAGGCATAGAAATGAGGAGAATTCATTGGAGAAGGCAAAGGTGGAATGGTTTCAGGGAAGTCAATGAGAAGATTGCGTTGTTTTAGGTAAGATGATGGTGGCCATGTGAATGGGGAGAATGGCGCAGATAACAATAAATGCTGGAAAAATAGAATAAATGTGTTCTTACAACTGACTGGTTATGGTAAATTGAAGGAGAGGGAAGAATCAAAGATGATTCCTAGGTCAAAACTTGGCAATAGAAGGATGGTTCTACCCTTTATAGAAATGGGGGAGTTTGAAGAAACATGTGCTTGAGAGAAAAATAGGTGTTTCAGATTAGACATATTGAGTTTGAGATGCCTGTGGGAAGCTAATGTAGGTCTGGAATTCAGGAGAGAGGTAAAAAATGGATATGCATATTTGGGAGTCATATGCATAGACATAATAATTGATCCCATGAGAGCTATGAAACACTAAATGAGAGTTGTTTTTTTTTTAAAGAATGTGGTATGTCCACATATTGGGATAGTAATATGGATTGAACCTTTGATTTCATTAGTTTATGAAACTCCCAGATAAAGAATTTCCTTTGGTGAATGCAGGTTGGAATTCTCTCCATGACATGTACTAAAGCATAGTTGATACAAGTGGGCTATGTAGTTTTCTCCCCACTGAAAAGATGGGGAAATTGAGGCTGAGAAAAGCTGTGCATTTTTTCTTAAGATGGCATAAGGAATTAATGATTAACTAATCCTTGAACTGAATTCTCCAGTTCAGTGTGCTTTTGTCAACATTACTGCACCCAAGTGATACCCTCATTACACCCAAGTGTAATCCTCATTTTCTTCCCTCTTCTTTCCCTAGCTTGACCTAAACAAAAGCTTTCACCATGAGCCCTTTATCTCTTGAGGACAGCAGAATAAAGAAGGAACTTGAAGAGTAGGATCCTGATACTCTTTTTGAGGAATAAAATAATGCAGAAGGTCAACAGAGGGTTTGTGATGTCCTGTACTGCTGCGGCCAGCGCAGTCTAGGCCTAGCTACCAGTTGAGGAAAATAGAGAGAGTAAGAAAAGTTTAAAGCTGAATTACAGGAAAGAGACAGAGAGACGGGGAATGTATTTCATAGCCTGTTTATTGCAGAGCTATTCCATACCAATCCAGTGATACAAGAAAATCATAGAGCTTATGTTTCTTATTTCAGGGGTGATTGCATCTTGGGTCTTACCTTTCCCCCAACCTCAGCCCAAGGTTAATCAGTCATCAAGATCTTTATCCTAAAACCACCTTGGGGGCACAATAGACCAAGAGTCCTAATCAGGACTTGCAAATGTACATACTTTAGATATTCAAGAAACAAATGAGAGCATCCACCCAACAAGATTATACTATCCTTGTATATCTGCCTAATGCCCTTGTAGAACTGGGGAGCTAGTGTGCCAGGACCTCAGAAGGTCTTGGCCCCCAACACTGTACCTACCAGAAACAAGTATATCCATTCCTAACAGTGCCTAGCCATGGCTTCTGAGAATTAATGTTTACTTGATTAGAGAGATAGCATAGTCCAAAACAGAAAGTACAAGTTCCAGAGTTAAGAGATCGAGTTCTTTTAGCCCCTTCACTGTCACCTAACCTCCTTTGCCCTCAGTTTCTATATCAATTTGGTATAATATCTGCCCTGCTTGAATAATATGAATATTGGTATAGATGATGATGTACCTTTCTTCTTTTGGCTGGTTGGTTGATGGCGTAACGTTTATCTACTTGCAACTAAAGAAGATTCTTCTGTTTCCTGGCTCAAAGATAGAGCCTGTGAATTAATCAAAGAATAAATGAAAAGGCATTTATTAAGTATTTCTTATTTGCAAATGACTGTCCTTAGAGAAGAAAGTGGAGTGTATTGACAATGTGGTAAGGCAGCTTGTGTGAGGATTGCCAAAGATAAAGGAAAGCATGGCTGGAGCTGACCTAAATATAGTGGGCCACATAATTCGTTCAACTAGTATGGTACACCATCCCCATCCTCCCAAAGTGAAATAGTTGGATTTGATCTAGTTTTATCTGGAGGACTTGGAGGGGCATGTGTGTGGGGAGACCTTGACTTTTATACATCAAGGAATTAGGGTAGTACCCCATTTCCTTACATTGGAGGTACCTATGGCTAGCAAGTAAAAGCATCAGGGAAAGTTTTTATTGCTGGTATCTGTGATGGTGGCCCTAAGGATACTTGACAGAATTAGAAGTCTAGGAGACAAGTAGAATCTCATTCTAGCAGAGCAGCATGGCTCTTGGTCTCCAGTGTGCTCTGGTATTTTTCCATTTTTACCTGTGTGTGTCATCTTTTACTACATGAGTTGTCTTATGTGTCACCTATCCTGCCAAGCTGCCTTTAGTCTAGGGCAAAGAGAACATCTGTGGGACATGGCAGTGAGAAATTTATGGCGGATCAGTGAAGTTTCTGTCCTTGGTAGAACTTTTTGAACCTTTGCTTTTCCTTTAGGGCGTGTAAGGTGTCAGAGTTTAGGGATATCCTGATATCCTGATATCCTGACCTTCCCCAGCCAAAATCATCCTTGAGTTGCTAGAATGTCATAAAGTCACAACAAAGATTCTTTCTTCTTTACTTACTGAGCTGATGATGACTGGGGCATTTTGATCATTCTTTTGAGTACAGACTACAGGGGACCTATAGGCCTGTATTGCCAGTCCGTTGTTCCCTGTGATGGGAGCTATTGTTTTTAGCTTTATGATTTAGCAATGCAAATGCTTTGTCCCCACAGTGAACTTTATTTGTATACACTCTCATTCATTCTTCCTTAGTCCCTGGGAAATCTGAGCAACTGTGTTCCAGGACCAATTTGAACAGTCTGCAAATGCAAGAGATTCAATTCAATAAGCATTTATTAAGAGCAGGCATTGTGCTAATCTCTCAGGGGAACAAAGACAAAAACAAAATGTTCTCTGATCTCAGGGAACATTGTTATTTCTTCTACTGATGGGAGTGATGGGGGGGGGGGCATTCAGGCAGTAGGTTAGAGGAAGACATGCTAGATTTCCTGTGGTCTGATAGGAGAGCTCCAAGTGTAGAGGCAGTATTCCTCATTCAAGAACAGAGAAAAGTACGGGATCTAAGTAGAGCAGGATATGTAGAGTGAGGCAGGAAGTAGGGGTGCAATTAGGGAAGGCCTGACAAGGTCAGTCAGTCATTCACAGAGCACTTATTAAGGATTCCTAGAAGGGGCCAGTTACATCTCCTCAGGGTTTTAAGGATAACCTGAGAGAGTGTGTGGGGGTGGGGGGAAAGAGGGTGAGTCCTAATACTTTAACTCTTGAGCCCTACCAGTGTGTTTTCTCTGTTGATTATCCATTCATATCAATTTTCTAGATAGACTTAATTAACTTTTAGAAATAGTTGTGTTTTTTTCCCCTAAGGTGGTATGCTAAGAGTTTATACCTGTTGGTGGTATAAACAATTCTCCCTCAAAATTAGGAACACTTGGTGACAAATACATACAGAGGTAGGGGAATGTGTTTTTAATTTTAGAAAGTTCATGTCTGGGGTAAACTTAAAACTTACAGCTTCTGGAAGTCCTTTTTTCTCCTTAGTATGGCCCTTATGAAGTTTCTTTAAGTAAAGTTTAGTTCTTTGTAGAGTCCTGAAGCTTACCTTCATCCAATGAATATAGTTTGTCCTTGCCTCCTGGTGCAGACATGACCCAACTCTTAGGGCTATCTTTGGATCACTTCTAAGACATAAGTGAGAAGTCCTAAATATTATACTATGGGGAAGGTCATGGTTCCAGCCCTCCAAAAGTTTCTCTTTAAGGGACTTGGCTGGATTGCTTCTCTCCTAGGTTGACTCTATAGCAGAATGCCTGGGCTCTGAATTGGCTTACTTATTTTATCCAAAACCCACAGAGTGTGACTAAATTTCTTAAGCTAATTCAAATATATTTCCTCTGTAGCGCCATTTCATCCAGTGGCTTTCATTCCTTTTCAGTTGATTAAGGACTTTCCGTACTTTGTTTAATGATGTCATTTAGGTGATTCAATAAAAGTGTTCCCACCTGATTAAGGTAGTTAATTTATATAAAGCTGATCATGACATTTTGTTTTATAATTTAGCACAGTATATACTTGGTACATAATAATAATTTAATAAATACTAGTTAACTGACAACCTCTCCAGTTGTATATAATGTTGTATGTGATAGTTATCTGTGTTAAGGTTTTATTTCACTGCTAGATTATAATTTCCAGTAGGACTGGAACTTTATATTATTGCTCAATTAACATTTGTTTGAATACATATATATACTGTTTGGTCAGGATTTGGAACTGAAGGTCAACAGAAATGGATAAGGCCCTTGTGAACTGTGCCTCCTTTTCTCCTCAGGCTCCATTTCCTGGTATTTGACACAGAAGAGGTCCATGATGTTCTGCGGATCTGGGATGGACCTGTGGAGAGTGGGATCCTCCTAAAGGAGCTGAGTGGCCCCATGCTTCCCAGCAACATCCACAGCACATTCAGCTCTGTTGTCCTACAATTCAACACTGATTTCTTTACCAGTAAGCAGGGCTTTGCCATTCAGTTCTCAGGTTAGTGCTCTCCCTATTCCAAACTCTCCTCTAGTCATTTCATTTTATTTCAATTTTCAGTATCCTCCAGGAGGACTGGAGAAGAACCCATTCTTGTTCTTGAGTAGAGACGAGACTCATACTTAAATAATTAGCCAGCAGGATGAAAACATTCTAAAATTAGTGACAAAATGAGGAATCCTATCTGAAGATGCTATGTAGATTCAGAGGTAGAGCACATTGACTGCAGGAGTCAGGAAATACTTGATGGGAGAAAATAAGACTTGAGTTTCTTTTGGAAGGAAAGATAGACTTCTGATAGGAGAACACGAACCTGAATGGAATTCTAGGTGAAGATAAACTTCATCAACAGAGGCACAGAGATAGGAATAAGAAGAAATAAGAAAAAATAGCTAGCATTTGTATAGTGCTTTCAGATTTATAAGGCACTTTGTGTGTGTTCATTCATTTGATCCTTATGACAACCCTGTGAAATAAGTGCTGTGTCCACTTTGACTCCTGAGGAAACTGAAAGTGAGAGAACTCGAATGTCTTGTCCAGGGTCGCACATCTAGTCAGTGTGTGAGGGAGGATTCAGACCGTTGGCTTCCTGACTCCCAGTCTAGCATGCTGGGTACAGGGCCTCCTATAGGACTGTTACCATCATAGGGGATAATGAGGATGTCTCTCTGGTACTCGGTGTGGGCCTTTAATAAGGCTTTGATGTAATGCTTTAAGATATGAAAAGTGCTTTATCTATATTATCTGACCTTACAAGGTAAGTAATTATTGGTATTATAAATGAATTTTCCACGGTCATTCTAATTAAAAGGGGGAATTTGAACTCTTTCTGATTGCAATTAATCTTTCTAGCCACTATCTATCTATGGGATAAATTTATCTGTTTTCTATATTAGCTTTTGCCTTCCAGAGGCATAAACCTGCCTACTGTTTGACTTCTCATTTAGCCATCAAAGAATAGATTAGACATTTGACCCTATGTCTTAGCTGAGCTCTGGATATTTATTTTCCTCAGCTCCTTTCTATATAGCAATAGATTGAGGAAATTTCATTTTATGACAGAACAGAGGTATAATTATGGGTGCATAGTGGGGAGGAGGCATAACAGTAGGACTAAAAAAATGAATGTCATACTTTCCTATTGTGAATTTAGTTGTCCAAGTCTTTTTGAGCACTTCCTGTGGCAGCAAGCTCACTATTGCCCAAGGCAAGCTGTTACAGTTTTGGATGGCTCTAATGGCATAAAATGCCTTCCTCATATTAAACTAAATTTGGCCTCCCTCTAACTTATCATTCTTAGGAGGCCCATAGAATATGAAAAATCCCTTTCCCACACAGTAATTCCTCTAGTATTTGTAGACATTGATCATTTTAGGACTGAATTTTTTCTTCTTTTCTTCTCTAACCTAAGCATCTCTGGTTCTTTTAGTTCTGTATTTAAATGGTTTAAATTTGATTAGCATTCTGGTTATTTTTCTCTGAATACATTTAACTCACAAATGCACTTCTTAAAAATGTGGTGCCTAGAATTGGATTCAGCACATATTTAACTTAACAAGGTCAGAGTACAATGAAGCTGTCACCTGCCTAACCTTGAACTCTAGTTTTTTACTTTTTAAAATTGTATTTTATTTTTTTTAATAAAAAATCTACCTTCTCTCCCTCTGCCCCACTGAGAATGAAAGAAAAATAAAACCACTGTCACAAACATGATAGTCAAGCGAAGCCAATTTCTTTATTAGTTCCAAAAATATATGTATCTCATTTTACAGTCTTGAGTCCTTCACCTCTCTATCAGGGGGTGGGTAGCATGTTTCATTATTAGTCTTCAGCAATCATGTTTTTATTAAACTGATGAATACTCGACACTTTCAGAATTGTTTGTCGTTAACATATTCTTGTCACTGTATAAATTGTTCTCCTGGTTTTTGTTCACTTTACTCTGGATTAGTTTATACAAGTCTTCCCAGTTTTCTCTGAAACCATCCCCTTCATCATCTTTTACAGTATAATAGTAACATTCATATACCATAGCTTATTTAGCTATTCTTCAATTTATGGACACCACCTCAGATTCCCATTATTTGCCACCAAAAAAAGAGCTATCAACATTTGTGTATATCTTTGTTCAGAATCTGTTTTACTTAGGACCAGTCCCTCCCTTAATCATTGTTGTTGTTGAGTCATACCAATCATGTTTGACTCCTCATGATCCCATTTGAGGTTTTCTTGAGAAAGATACTAGAGTGGCTTTGCCATTTCCTTGCTCATTTTACAAATGAGGAAACTGAAGCAAATTAGGGTTAAGTAACTTGCCAAAGGTCACACAGCTAGTATGTGTCTAAGGCCAGATTTGAACTCTGTTTTTCCTGACTCCAGTCCCAGCACTCTAACCACCTACCCAGGCTTCCTTTAATTACCCCTTCTCCCTTCTCTCCTTTCCCTTCCATTTCACTGGTTAGTGAAATATATTTCCCTACCCAATTGTGCGTGTGTATGTATTCTTCCCTCCTTTGATCAGTTCAGATGAGAATGCGGTTCAAATGTCAGTTGCTTCTCCACAAGCCCTCCCCTTGTTTGGATAAATGTATACTTGTATATCCTAATTATGTGAAACAATTTCCCCTAATCATCATTCTTCACCCCACATCCCCTTCCTAGTGTATCTCTTCCCCTTTCTTTCCATTCTTCTCTTAAGATCATCAAGAATCACTTCTAGATATAGTCTAAATTAGTCTTACACTATGACCTCTGATGATGATGATGGGGTTCAGATGAGACACATATTAGAACATAAGCAGTTTTCCTTTTTTAGTCCTTTATAATTGTTTGATGCTTATCTTTTTATGTTTTTTTCATGACTTCTGTGTTTGAAATTCAAAGTTTCTACTCAACTCCGGTCTTTTAATCAGAAATGTTTGGAAGCCCTCTATTTCATTAAAACTCTATTTTTTCCCCCTACAGGATTGTAATCAGCTGTGTTGGGTAAATTATTCTTGATTATAAGCTTATTTTCTTTGTTTCTGGAATGTCATGTTCCAAACTCTACACCCCTTTATTGTATGTAATTCTTCTAAATTGTATGTAATTCTGACTTTGAATTCTTGGTACTTAACTTATTTCTTTCTGATTGTACTATTTTTTGGTTGACCTGGAATCAGTGAATTTTGGAACTAATATTCCTGCATGTTTTCATTTGGAGGTTTCTTTTAAGAGTTGACTGAAGGATTCTTTCTGTTTCCCACTGTATTCTCTGGCTCTAAGAGATTTTTTTTTTTAAGATTTCTTGAAATAGAAATCTTTGTGTAGGCTCCTTATTTTTTTGGTTATAGCTTCTATGTAGTCCAGTGGTTCTTATTTTTTTCCTCCTTGATCTCTTTTCTAGGTCAGTTGTTTTTGCTTATGAGATACCTAACATTTTCTTCTATTTTTTATCCCTTAATTTTGCTTTTATATTTCTTATTGCTCTATGGAGTCATTGAATTCTATTTGGTCCATTCTAATTTTCAGGGAGTTTGTTGCTTCATCAGGTTTTTATACCTCGTCTGTCAAGCTGTTAATTACCTTTCCAATTCATTCTTCTTCCATAATTTTCATTTCTTTTCCATTCCCCCACCCCCTCTGGTGCTTTCATTTCATTAATGAAAACACTTTTAAAATCTGTTTTTTTTTTTAACTCTTTCTTCATCTCTTCCAGAAATTCTAGTTCAAGTTGTACCCAGTCTGTTTTCTTTTTCTTTGAAGGTATGCTTTTGAATGTTTTGGAATCATTCTCTTCTTTTGAATGTTTTTGGGTATCTTTTTTACCCTAAGAATTTTTCATGGTGGGTTTCTTTTTTTGTTTGCTCATTCTTCCAGCCAATATTGACTTCAGAATTTTTATGTTAAGGCCAGCCTCTGAATACTTCTGGAAGGAAGTCATGAGCCTATCCTGTTACTGCTTTCTTGGGATATTGAGTATTATTATCTCAGGATCTCAGGGACAGTTCAAGTTGGGGACCTTCAGGCTTTTAGTGCTCCCAAAGTAGCCTAATCCTGAACAAAATCTGACTGTTGCCCCTGTAGTCTGATCTATGGAAGTTCCTGATCTCAGTCTGGGTCTGAGCAATAGTGGATTACTTTTGGACTCAGGTACTCTCAGCTAGCTGGAAACCTTTGCTGGTTCAGAGTGATAGAACTGCAGGCTCCCCTCTGGTGCCCTGGTTATTCCTCTGAAGGCTTTAAACTGGGCTAAAAGTTGGAGCTGAACTTGCTCTGCTCTTGGGACTTCAGCTGTATTGCTTCTGAACTTCTTTCCCTCTCTTATATTGCCAAGGCTAGTAACTACTTATTGCCCCTCCTCAGTCTAACCTAAACTTGTGATCTTGAACTGGCTGATGGGTGACAAAGATTCCAGTTGGCAGTTGAACCTACACCATGCTGAAGTATGAGTCTAAGACTTGCTCTCATCCTAGTATAATCTCTTCTTGGCTACTGGTGTGCTTTATATGGTCACTCCTGGCCAGACTCCATCATTAGTATTCACAAACCTCTTTGTCCCTCATGGCAACCTATGCTGTCACTGTGACTTTTTCTTGGATTTCCTGAATGGGGTTTGATCTTCCTCATTTTCTAGGTCGTGTTGGAGGAGTTTAGTCAGGGAGCTTACTATACTTCCTCCTGCTACTCTGCCATGTTGGCATCTCTTACTTTAGTGTTCCATTAATTTAGTGTAAAATCACATTATTCTTTTACCGTTCACATTTTACTTGATTCATGGACTTACCACCAACCAAGGCTTAGTTGTTTTTTTTTTTTTTTAACACAAACTATTCTCTAAGTAAGTCTTTTCTTTGTGTACATAGCAATTGATTGACTCTAAATGTAGAACTTCCTATTTATCTCTAGTGAACTTTCATTTTGTTAATGTTAGTTTGCCTAACATCTTCCTCAGAAGCATTTTGCTCTATGAGGATAAGGATAGCATTTTCTTTTCTTGTTTCTCATCTACATTTGTTCTCCTTATGTCAGCTTCATCTCTGAATGCTTTGGGGTGAATGTGGCTTAGATAGGCCACATGCTAATTTTCTATAGATTTTCATTCATCTCTATTGATTTTTTTTACTGTTTTATAAGATTGTCTTCCTAGCCAACTCCTGGTTTGATACCTTGTTCCTGCCCCATGGGATGAGGTAAGCCTTACCTTAACCCAAGCTACCTGATAGGATAAGACATTCCCAGTCACCCAGACTCACGGACTCAGTGTCATCTTCTGTTCCTCTCTTACCTTTATTTCCCATATGTTGCCAGATCTTAACTTTTGTAAGTCCACAATGTCTCCCATATCTCTTATGCTGAGAATGTGGCTTTATAAGAGCAAATCAGCATCTTTTTTTTTTTAAATTTTAATTTATTTTCTTGGTTACATCATTCATTTCCACAAGGTTTTGAGTTACAAATTTTCTCCCCTTTTTGTCCCTACCCTCCAGCCCAGAACATTGATCCC
>JAQQSW010008606.1:0-13429 GCA_028646575.1 Pseudocheirus occidentalis
ACGATCCAGATCCAGGCCGCTCAACGCAAGAGTCCTTGGCCTCGATGGATTGCGTCAGCACCCCCTGCTATCTGCAGGCTGAGGGCTCTGAAGCAGCCCAGTGGGGGCTGCTGCGGCTCTCAGCCGTTCCTGCTGCTATAGCCGACTCCTGCTGCCTCCTTGCCCTGGGAGCAGTTTGGCCGGACCCGCTCTTCTCCTCCCCAGTTAGCAAAATCCTCTGACCTCTCTCTTAGCCTTTTTGTCTTCTGGCCTGATAAATGTGGTAACTCTGCCTCCAGTGTAGCTGATCTGCTCTCCTATAGACGGGGCTCCCCGCCTGATGCCCCAGGGCCTGAGCCTGCCGGGGTTTCTGCTGTGGGTCCCAGACTGCTGTGAAGAGCCCCGCCTGCTGCGCTGCCTGTAGCAACAGATGTGCTTTCAGTCTTGTGGAGAGTTTTGGAGCTTGAAAATCTGTTTAGAGTCCCATTTTATGAGTTTTTTAGCGTGTTTGTGTGGGAGCTGTGGTGCTTTGCTGCTTCTACGCCGCCATCTTGGCTCTACCCTTATCTGCAGCCGTGCTAGAAGAAGCTCCACGTGCTGTAGGCAGAATAATGAGCAAAAGTTTCACTTATAAGGCGGCAGCTGAGTTGAGCCTTCAAAAGGCAGAAGTGAAGAGAGTCTCAGGTGCTGGGAATAGTCGGTTGTAGTGGCAACCACACTGGCATACCCCGGATGATTGCTAGCACAGCTTCTTAGATCTGCTTTATTAGGAAAGATCATTGTTCAAGGTGTCAGCAATCTTTTTTTAATTACATTCATTAGTTCAGGGGAAAAATCCGCACCCTGTACTTCAGAGAAAATCCAAACAAATAAAATAAAGAAAATACAAGCAGAGAAATAAAGACCAAGAGGCGGGCCTGATTCAACTATACATTTTACATACATGCCTGGATCCAGAGAGCCTTTACATGTAAGCAGGCAGGGAGTTCTGAACATACCACCACTCAGAATTTTGGCCAGGGAATCCCAAGAACCTTCTCTCATAAGCAAGTCCCAAAAGTAAAATAGGAACTCAGAGTGTAAACGCTTCCCAGAGCCAGAAGGCATCACAACCCTCTTGACTCAGTGCCTAATTAGAAATTAGCAAAAGGTGTGAAAACTTTCCTACAAGCAAGTCTTCCCTAAACAAGCTTCCCTTAATGGGCTCCGCATGAGGCATATTAATGGGTGGGGAAGATCTTAAATCTCATTAACACTATACCTGTACAAAGATGCAAGGAGGCCAGACTGGCTGGATCATAGACTACATGATGAAGAATACATGAAATAAATCTGGAAAGACAGCCTGGAGAAGAGTCTTTATGTCTAAAAAAGGTAACTGCACTTTATTCTAGAAGCAATAGGGAAACATTGGTTGTTGTTGCTGCTGTTGTTGTGTTGTTAGTCCTTTGTTCTTGAAGAGGATCAATGACATCATAAACATGATGTCTTAAACTGAGTTGGATTGGAGTGAGGCAGAGTTACACAAAGTCAGCAGCCTGGTTGTCTCCTCCAGAGTCATCAGATTCCAGTGGCAAGACAAAGGTCAAGACAACTGGCAATGGCCCCAGGGATGGACTGAAACCTTTTTAGCAAGGGAGTGACATGGTCAGACCTGTATTTAGGAATATCAGTTTGGCAGCTGAGTGGACAGTAAATTGGAGAGGCTAAAGGTGAGGAAACCAATTAACTTTTTCAATGCAAGGAGGGAGGGAGGCAAATCCATTGTATCACTTAGAGACAAAAAAACCAATAGATGCTGTTGTCTTTTCTCTGTGCCCTACAAGGCAAGAGATAAGTATCCCTCAGTTTCCAAGGAATACAGCCAGGTCTCAATTCAGTGCAAATAATGATTCCTGTGAAGTAGTCACATATATTCAAATTCTCAGTATTCAGCACTAAATTATATATAGTAACTGATTCCAGAGTAATGAAATTATGCATTACAAATTCAAATAATGTTGCCACTTCACAGGTATGCTGTATAAGATCCAGCAATGTCTGGTAGCAGCATTAGCAACGATCTCCTAACCATGCCCATACCTAAAGTTAGGAACGGAGGCAAATTGCCAGAAATACTGTGGCAGCTAACTCCTCTACTTACTCTTTCATTGTGATCTTTGACTTCTGAGCTAAAAATCTTAATGCTGGGATAAGAGGATACATAGAGATAGAAGAGTCTCCTTGTACTTCCCTAACACAGTATGTGAAGAATTGCATTTGAAAGAAAAACATCATTAAGTTGGAAATCTTGTAAAATGTCCTACTACTACTGAATCTGTCTACTTGGCAGGGGTAGAAATGAGGGAAAAAGTCAAAGAGATGGTCAGGAAAATAGATGGTAGATAAATCAGGAAGCATACTTAGTAGAAACCCTAGATCTTTTGAAATCCTTGGTAAATAGCAAATCCAAGAGACAAAATGAAGTTAGGCCAGAACTCTCAAATAGCTTTACTGGGGATGTTAGGCTGTATGGATATGCAAGCAAATGCATATATACAAAGTGTGTGTATGCTTTCTGGGTAAACGAATCCTATTATCAGTGTTTTCCATAAAATTCAGTCTGAGATGATTAGGGAAGATTTTTTACAAAGTTGGTGGGATCTGAGTTAGACAATAGGTTCTTCTTACTTGAAATTGCCTTGATTATCTAATTTTTAGTTGTGGAAGTATGGTATACTTGTTAGAATACTTAGCAAAAATAAATATTATATAATAGGTTTTATATATATATGTATATATATATATATGGTTATAAACATGTGTACCTATATATTTACTTCTTGATTCTATTAATTCTACTAATATGAGGAAAGTTGACCAATGAAGAAATAACAATTGGGGCAAATAACATAATACCAAAATCCGTATCCCTTATATACAACATATCATCTTAATGTTCTCAGTATTTTTGGTGACTGTTTTTCCCCTCATTTCATATTTTTGCATTTCTAGAAGATATTGAAAAAATGCTGCATATTATCAATAATCTGGGCCCAGAATTAAAGTTTTGGAGGAGAGGGCTATATTGCCTTTGAGAAACTAATTGTTCAGTGCTTCAGTGACTCTAAACTTCTCTTTGAAACAAAGGTTCACATTATAACATCAAAACTCTTCTATTGATCTTCTATTGGTCATGGTTATAAACTGTCAAATACCTCAGTCTTCAAAGAGGTAAAGTTGCAGGTCATCCCTTGAGCAACAGAGAGAAACTTGGGGGGGCAGGTAAAAGGACATGAAATAGCTGAAATATATTACTAACAAATAATTACACAGGAGAAGGTATATAAAGGATGTCATCAGAGAAATAAATGACTTAAAGAAGAAGGCAACTGGTCATGTGCAGAGATCAAGGTATTACTGATGTGCAATTCCATGTTATATTGATATCTATAAAATGTCAAGAGATCAAAAGGACATCACCCTATTTATTGGAAAGATCCACTATGAAAGAGTTCAGGAAAGAGAAGAGTGGAAAAGTCTTACATAGTAGCTGTAGGGAACAAAATAGAAGTTACTAGTAAGAGACTTTAGAATTGCTGGACGACAACAACAAGAAAGTCAAACTAAATGAAGTTACCTTGATTTAGTAGCTTTTTTTTCCATTGATAATCACTAGCCTCAAGGAAAGAGCAGAGAAAGCAGATGATAAAGGATACTCAAGGATGATGATCCATAAGGATCCTATACAAGGTAAAATGTACAGAATCCAGAGAAGCAAGAAATTCTAAGGTAGCAGCTATTCAAACATTGAAATGGTTGAATTTGAATATAGAGGTAAGTAAGGCAAAACTTAGGGTGATGGCCCAAGAGAATAAGAATGAGTCAAAAGACTAGAAATCATACCAAGAATTGAGTGAGCCTAGTATGAGTTATGCCCTAAGAGAGATAAAAAAGATAGAGATTATAGACAGGGGATCAGGACATGGTATAATTCTAAGAGATGGCAAGTCTAAAGTTTGATCATGCTGGTGTGTGCCTAAAATGGGATGGAAAAGGAGGTTTCTGTAGTTGAAGAAATTAAGGACTTGAAAAGGTCAGATTACTAGATCATCAACACGAATATTCTAGCACTGGTGACTGGGAAGGGAGTATCAGCCAGGGAAAGAAAGGTAGATTTATAGTCAGGATCTGAACTCAAGTTCCAGCTCTGCCACTTACTAAAGGTGACCTTTGCAACATCATTTCATATCTCTGAGCTACATTTTCCTTGTCTAAGAAAAGAGGACATGAGACTAAATAGTCCCTTGTAACTTTAAATCTATTTAAGCTCTTGAAGATATATGTATACTATAAAGGAAAATCTGGTAATTTTAAAGATTTTACTTGCATGTCAGTTCAAAGAAGAACTAATCAATTCTTCACTTAAAATCATTATTATCCCAGCTTGGAAAATTGTATTTATATACACACACTCAAACACACTCATGTGTGTATATATGTGTGCATAGTTGTGTATACATATGATGCATATATGTTGTGCCTTGTGTACATATATACACATGTGTGCACGCATGCATATACATTTCAATCTCACTTCAGTTGGCCCTCTAGCTTTTGAGTTTCTGGTACTGGCTTTAGGGAAGAGAGAAATGACTAAGTACAAGTCTCAGTCAACATAAGAAACTTTGCTTCCCTTTTTTTCTAATGAAGAAAAAAGAGTCTTTTTGAATCTAAGCATGTTAATCTAGAAATGTGGAGAACTGTATTTTTATGCAAATCCATGAAATTTCAAGCAAACTACTCCCATCAAAACAAAAGACAGCAGCTATCTACAATAGCTTAGTAATGCAAAATCCCGCTGTGTCACAGATGCACAGCTCAGTGCCAGAGAGGGGGGAAAAAAATCACCCCACAGATAACAAACTCGCTTTTAATTACTTTTAACTTCAATATTTTATTCTCTATTTACAAAATCCTGTGGATTCCACAGATCTTAAAGGTATATGTATACTAAAGGCAAAATCTTGTAGCTTTCAAGATTTTACTGACATGTCAATTCAAAGAACTAAGCCAAAGTTTCATTAAAAATCAGTATTATCCAATTTAGAAATACAATTTAGATAATTTAGAAAATTGTATTTCTATAATATATATATATGTATATATGATTACATTTTAAACATCACAAAATTCTCTAAAATTTACAAGACAAAATAGCAGTCTTTTTATTGTGAGATGAGATAGTGATGTACAGATAGTTTCAGAGATATTGCAGGTTCAGGTCTAGACCAATACAATGAAGTAAGCATAACAAAAAAGTGAGGTAAATAATTTTTTTTTCTTCTTCCAGTGCATAGAAAAGTTGTGTTCACACTATGCTGTAATCTATCAAGTGTATAATAGTGCTATTTCTAAAAAAAGTCTAGACCTTAATTAAAAAATACTTTATTGTGAAAAGAAATGCTAACCATCATCTGTGTCTTCAGCAAGTTGTAATATTTCTGCTGTGGAGGGTCTTGCTTTGATGTTGATAGCTGCTGAATGATCAGGGTGGTGATTGCTAAAGGTTGGTTGGCTTTGGCAGTTTCTTAAAATAAGGCAACAATGAAGTTTGCCCCATCAATCAACGTTTCCTCTCACTTGAATACTTAGAGAATATTGTAGAGTTATTAACTGGTCTAATTTCAGTATTGTTGTGTCTCATGGAATAGGGAGGCCCAAGGAGAGGGAGAGAGAAACAAAGAAACTGCCTGTCAGGGGAGCAGTCAGAACGTACATGTATTGATTAAGTTCTCCAGTTCTCCAACATAATTACAATAATTGAAGATCACTGATCACAGATCACCATAACAGATATGAATAACATTGAACAGAATGAAATGATAAAATATTAATAATGAAAATCTGAAATATTGCGATAATTACTGAAATGTGACACAGAGACATGACATGAGGATATACTGTTGGGAAAATAACACCAAGAGATTTGTTTGTTGCAGAGTTGCCACAAATTTTCAAGCAAGATATGCAAAGCACAATAAAACAAGGTATGCCTGTACAGTGGTTGGAGAGCTGGCCCCAGACTGTGGAAAAATATTTATTGTCTGTGTCATCCTGGACAAATCACTTAACCTTTCAGTGCTCTTGACCAGTCATGTCAAACTCAAACAGAAAAGGACACCGGTGCAGACATTATTAACTTAGGAAACTACAAATTAACTTTCTATACACTCTATTGTGTTTTATTTATTTTGTTAAACATTTCTCCATTACATTTTAACCTGGTTCTGACCATACTAAGAAGGGCCCTAAGTTTAACCCCTCAACTCAAGACAACTCTCAAAATATTTAAGTTGTAGAGAAGGTATCAATCTGCATTGCTAAAGGAATTACCTCGTTTGGGTGTCCCCTATAGCAACGAAATCACAGAGCTACTTCTTATAGTCATTAGATCACTACTTTTTATTATAAAAGAAGGTTGCAATTTCTGAATGACTAGACACACAAAACAAGACACAATCTCAACATGTGCCTGTTAAGAAAACACTCACTAATCTTTTGAGATACACCCACATGTTCAGAGAGCAATAACTTCCCATATATATGAAGATTTTAAATTCTAATTATGAATCAACAATAATTAATTTTTCTTTGCTCCAGTTTAGAATGGGTTTGCCCACTTTTGACTTCCATCTAAAATGGAAGTGAGAAGATCAAAAAACCTCATAGAAGAAGAATGCGATACCTGGTAGGTAGAATTTTATTTCTTTTCAGAAGAGTTCTGCCTAATGCAAAAATTTCAATTACCGCATCCCTGAGGAACAAATTCTTAGGTTTAATTTGAATGTTGCAATTGGCCGTGAGTTCACAATTGTAACATAAGCCATTCGACCCATGCAGTTTTAATTTTCAAAAAGTTATTTCTTATAATTTATTGAGCTTTTCCTCTCTGTATGCCTCACCCATTGATTCTAGTTATGTCTTCTGAAGCTACACAGAATAAAGTATAACTTCTCTTCAATATCTTATAACGGTGCCAAATTCAAATAGAAATGAATCCCTATAGGCCATACATTGACTTAAAAATCTATATATTAACATTATGTTCCATTGTATTTTTATTTATTTCATTAAACATTTGCCAATTATGTTTTAATCTGGTTTGGCCACTCTGGAGTTTTGTGAGTTTCATACTTCTAATGCTAGAACATTGCCTTTATATTCATCATCGATGTCTTAGCCTTCAGGCTAGACATACCTTTTACATTTTCGGGTTACGCTCTGCTTGATGTGTGCCAGTGTACCAGTGTCAGTATTAAAATGGTAAATAGAACTGTTCCAGGTGTGTTCTGACCAGTTCTCAGCATGTTGGGGCAATTATTTCTTTTATGTTGGCACTATATATCTGTTTTCACAGCCAACAATCACACTGGTTATCAAACAATAATTTTACCCCACATTAAGCTTCTATTCAACTAAAGTCCTCGATCTTTTACCCTTATGAGCTGTCTTCCCTGTCTGGTACTTGTGTATTTCTGCTGCTAAAACTTGAATAATTACAAGATTTTATATTTATTCCTACTAAGTTTTAATTTCTAGTTAAACATATACAGAAATTTAGGTGTAGGGACAATAAAAAAAGGGAATCACATTCTTTTTTTCCCTGCTGAAAACAGTCCATATGCTTACTGCTCTTAAAGCTATTCCAGACAATAACAAAACAGGGGAGAATTAAAACAAGAAATTGTAAAGATATTTTAAATTTTTAATCTGGGTACCTAGTATTAAAGTATATTTTCTATCAATTATCTTATTTTAGCCCCTAATGTGTTATTAACATACATCACAATTAAGCTTTCCCCAGAAATTGTCTCCCCTGTTTCTGTCCTTTTCTGAAGGATCTGGGTTAACTCATTCACACTCTCTGGCAGGAACACTAAAAAAACAAAACAAAACAAAAAAAACAGGTTTAAGTTGATTCCACTCTGAATATCTTTTATTTATTTGTTTGTTTCTTTTCTTCTTTCTTTTTTTTTGGTGGGGGGGATCCAGCAGGTTCTGGTCTGGCTTTATTAGAAGGAAGGAGCTTAAAAACTGAATGATGCTACAATGGCAGAAGAAGTAGACTGGATGGAGAAGGTTTAAATGGGGCTAACTCTAAGCCAGGAGAGTGTAGGGGGTTCCTTCAATGCTAAGACAGGGGAGGAGAGGAAAAAGGGGAAAATTTGAGGGAGGAGAGGCTGGATGGTGTCTGGACTCCAAGGAGGTGGGGAGATAAGGCAGAAACCTAGCAAGAGAGGGCTCAGAAGGGAGCTTCCCAGGAAGTGCAAGTGACCATCAGGGTCCATTTCAGTTGCTCATAGGTGACAAACATCACTACATTCCAGGAGCCTGAGTGGAGGAAGGAAGGCATGAATTCTTTGTATAAGGTCTCTCCTTCTGAAGCATGGTGAGTACACAGTGGCCAGCACTGGCATACTGGCGTAGGGCAGAGTTCACATAGCTTGTCTTGACCACATCCACAGGGGAAGCAATGATGGTGGTGCAGAAGCTGGCCCCAAAGGCTGATGTGAAGTGGCATGGAAGGTCATCAGTCATGAGGTAGGCCTTCAGGAGGGAATATTTGATGTTGTTATAGATCACCAGCTAAGCACAGTTGACAACAGCATTGTGGGCAACATTGGGTAAAGTTCCTTTCCGTAAGCCCCAAAGGCCCTCCTCTCTGGCAATAATCTTATAGGCATTCACTGTACTCTGTACCACATAACACTGGTTATCTTCAACTGCCACCTGCACAAGCCTGGGCCTAGAAACGTACCTTCACCGCATCTGTGGGTTGGGCTATGCCCACTCCCAGTGCCCCTGGGGTGCAGCCTCCAAGGAGATGGTTCCCAATGCCTACATGCAATCCCTTGGTGTAGAACTGCTTGACAGAATCATAGAGGCCAATGCAGAAGGAGGTAAAACTTATCTGGCATTACAAACCAGCCACCCCTGGCTCTCTCCTTGAATCTGCAGCCAGACTTTAACTGTGTCTAGAGGGAAGGTGATGAGGTCAACAATATAGGGAGCCATCAGCCCAAGGAAGTTTGTGGTGGTTGTTAGAGGCACATCAGTAGGCTAAAATTCATCTATGATTTGATGCTGGCTTTTTGCAACTTCCCAGAAAGCCAAAGAAAAAGGAAAGATATCCTCCACTGATTGAACAAGATGAAATAGAGGAACTCTGTTGGAGTTTTGATCTGGAGGGTCTCATGGTGATAGCACCTTGATCAAGCTATTCTAAAGGTATCCCACTCTTCAAAGTTGCTTATGGCAAGCATGGCCCACTTCCCTTGACTTTCTATAGAAAGTTGCTGGGAAACTGAATACCTAATGATCATACTATGTGCCCGGGACCATAGAGGAAAACACAAGGAGGCAGCGAGGGCACAAGGCCTGCCATAGAGTCCTGTGTCTGGCGGGATAGAAGAGCTGCCTAGCAATCTTTCTGCTGGGTCACTACAAGGTCTCAGCCTCAAAGGAGGTTAAGTGCACACTGAGGCACTATGTACTTTCTATGTACTTTCAAAAGTCTTTGCCCATCCAATAGACCTAATATGGAAAATGGGGTAATACCAATAGGATCTACCCCCACAGGATTGTTTTAAAGATAAAATTATACACTGATTTGCAAAGCTTAAAGTACCATAGAAATGTGATCTTAAGTACTATTGTCTACAATCCAATCTATTTCCTCAATTCCTCTTGCTTCCTTCTCCTTATGTTATAGTTCTAGAAACTTCTCGGAATTTGTCTTGGCAAGTCTGTTACCAGATTCATTTTTCATATTGCCTTTTCATTCTGCTACCATGAAACTTGTTCTATCCATTCATAAATATTGACTTTATCACTAGCCTTGCCATACTATTTTAATTTTCCAAGGAGTAACTCTTTGTACAGGTTCTCCACACTTAAAACATTGGCCTTGACTGAATGTCGCAGGGCACTCCAAAGATTTCTTGAGCTACACTGATAGCATGTCTTCAGTCTCCTCCTCCCCAAAATACAATACTTCTCTGTCCCTAAATGAAAAGTACCTGGCAGGCAGATAACACTATTCTTCTTTTCTATTTCACATTTAAAAATCCCTAAATCCTGCTTGCTTTTATTAGAACTGCTAACACATAGCAATATTCTTTTTAACTAGGTAGCAATGTATCCTATATCTACTGTTTCTTGAAGAGAATGAAACTTCACACTGTTGCACAGAGTCACCACAAATATCTTAGAGAAAAACATTACATAAGCCTAAAATGTGCTATAAATGTGAATTATTTTTATCATCTTCATCACACTATCATCTTTTTGATGGGGTTCCATCACAAATATCATTAATCACTTAAGCATTTTCATCTTTTTTAAGCATTCCAAATAGAAAGAGTCCAAAAAAAGTTATGCAGCTATTTTTCATATTTAATATTCTATGGACTATTGCTCAGATAGGTAACACAACTTTTTAAGGTTGAACAAAAGAATTAGGAAGTAAGAAAGGTTCACTGAAAGCATCTTCGATAAAACTCCAGTAGCAGACACAATGATGAGGATGTATGTTGAGATGAACATCATCCTTTTCCATCATTTTTAACTCCTTTGCTAGATTTCTGTATTTTGAATGCTTCTCATTCTGTGTAATTTAGAGATTATGCAGATTTTGTATGGCAACATCTGTTAAGTCATTGTTTTTGAATTTTTATTGATCACTGATATGTCTGGTTAATCATGCACCACAGTTTGCTCTATGATAATGATTCAATTTAAATTTCTATAGAATATTCTGGAGTCTGTAATTGTATTCTAGAGATTTATCTGTCCAGGAAAGATGTTTGATTGTTTCAGTTATGTCTGATTCATCACGACCACATTTGGAGTTTGCTTGGCAAAAACAAACAAACAAACAAACAAACAAACAAAACACAAGAAAACCAGGAATGATTTGCTGTTTCCTTCTCCAATTCATTTTACAGATGAGGAAAATGAGTGTTAAGTGACTTGCCCAGGATCGCGCAGCTAGTAAGTACCTGAGGCCGTATTTAAATTCCAGTCTTTCTGACTCCAGGCTCCAAACTATATCCACTGCACTACCTATTTGGGCCTCACATTTTCTTAGTATTATAGGAATTTTTATTAGAATACTTTCCAAATCCTTTGCGGTTCATTTTATAATTTGAGAAATGCGCATTAAGACTTGTTAATAAACATTAATTGCTTTAAACGTGCTCTTCCCATTCAGCTTTATTTCCAGATGCCAGTAAGTCACTTAAAATATTCAGCAACAGCTTTCACCTTGATAGCTTTATGTTCAATGTGTCTTGCCTGGAGGACACCATTGTTGCCTTCATTCATCTAGTTCAATGTGACCTCCAAGCACAAAGACTTAGGTTTCTATAATTTCTTATTGTAATAATGAGAATTTAACAGTTATTGAAACAAAAAGATGTATTTGATATGTTAATATCTTTGGAGAAAGATTCTGTAACATAAGGGAGGATTGTGATATGAATTTCAGTGAAGCCATCTTGTTTCATTTCACCAATGTGTAATAGTTGATAAGATGCTTTGGTTTTGGGGTGGAGCCAAGATGGCAGCATAGAAGCAGCAAAGTTTCACAGCTCCCACACAGCCACCTTAAATACCCATAAAATATGACTCTAAACAAATTTTAGGGCCCCAGAACCCACAAAAATACAGAAAACATATCTCTTGCTGAAGGCAGCTTGGCAGGAGGGGCTTATCCCAGCAGGCTGGGAGCTGAGGCCAGCCCAGCCTGAAACTATAACCTGGTCCCAGGGTGATCTGGAGAAGCCCAGCTGGAGTCTACAGGAGAGTGAATTGGTGGCACCTGCGGCAATCTCCACATTTATCAAGCCAGTAGAAATAAGGCTAAGAGAAAGATCAGTGGAATTCAAGCTAAATTTTTGGAGAAAAAAACAGTCTGGCCAAACTGCCCTCAGAGCTCCTGGCCTGCAGACCACAGGGGAGCCAAAGACATTGATCAAAGGTCAAGGGTTCTTGTGTTGAGTGGCCTGCATCTGATCATGGTCTTGGGTGGTGGTCCTGGGGGTGTGCTTTCAGCAAGCTGAGCCAAAGCTGGTGGTGGCTGCAGCACCCACCTAATAGTTCTGGCAGATATGAAAACCCCAGCAATTTCGGACAGAGCTTTCCCTCCTGGAAGCAGAGTTCCACAGAGATAAAAAAAAAATCAAGCA
Organism: Pseudocheirus occidentalis; assembly: GCA_028646575.1. NCBI lineage: Eukaryota > Metazoa > Chordata > Mammalia > Diprotodontia > Pseudocheiridae > Pseudocheirus > Pseudocheirus occidentalis. The sequence continues at coordinate 12,210 of JAQQSW010008606.1, forward strand.
ATTAATTGACTGGCCAACATGAAGAGAAGGAAACAAAATAAGAACAATAATCACTCTAGAATCCTTCTTTGGGGACAAAAAGAATCAAAGCATGGAATGAGAGGAAGACAACACAGTCAGAACTCCCACACCAAATGCTTCCAAGAAACATGAAGATTGCCTACAAGACATAGATCAACGAAAAAAGGACTTTGAAAACCAAATAAGAGAAGCAGAGGAAAAATTGGGAAGAGAAATGAGAATGATGCGAGAAAATCATGAAAAGAGAATGGAGAAAATAACACCTTAAAGAAAAAATTGAGTCAAATGGTGAAAGAGGCCCAAAAAGCCAATGAAGAGAAGAATGCCTTAAAAAGTTGAATTTGCCAGATGGAAAAAGAATCTCAAAAGCGTTCTGAAGAGAATAATTCCTTCAAAATTAGAGTGGAGCAAGTGGAAGCTAATGACTTTATGAGAAACCAAGATACTATCAAACAGATACAAACAAATGAAAAAATAGAAAGCAATGTGAAATATCTCCTGGAAAAAACCACTGACCTGGAAAATAGATCCAGGAGAGGCAATTCAAAAATTATTGGTCTACCTGAAACCCATGACCAAAAAAAGAACTTAGCATCCTTCAAGAAATTCTCAAGGAAAATTTCCCTGATATTTTAGAATCAGAGGGCAAAAGAGAATTTGAAAGAATTCACTGATCACCTCTTGAAAAGGATCCCCAAAAGAAAGCTCCTAGAAATGTTATTGCCCGGTTACAAAATCCCCAGTTAAAGGAGGAAATATTACAAGCTGCCAAGAGAAAACAATTTGAATACTGTGGTAATACAATTAGGATAACCCAGGATCTGGCAGCTTCTACACTGAGGCAATCGAAGGGCCTGGAATATGATATTCCAGAGATCAAGGGAGCTGGGATTAAAACCAAGAGTCACCTATCCATCAAAATTGAGTATAATGTTCCAGGGGAAAATATGGTCATTCAGTGAGGTGGAGGACTTTCAAGCATACTTGCTGAAAAAACCAGAACTGAGCAGAAAATTTGACATTCAAACACAAGAAGCATGAGAAGGTAAACATGGGAAAGAAATGATAAGGAACTTATAAAAGTTGAACTATTTACATGCCAACATGGAAAAATGATAATAGTAACTTATGAAACTTTTCTTAGTATGAGGATAGGAGAAGGTATATAGGAGGGTATGTATGCATATGAATACATATCT